>JAWNOY010000319.1:0-21337 GCA_035045545.1 Drosophila gaucha
CACAAATAAATTAGGTTATGGAATGTTTAAATGGAAAGATGATGAAATTCTGGCAAAAATAGACAAAAACCCACATTTATGTGTACATAAAGTTTCTGCACGAAATAAGCTCTAAAATAGTAAATTTATGTTGTTTTTTTAGTTGTAAGTGTTATTTAGCAAAATGGAAATAAAATGAAGTGCCTATTAATTTAATGAAAGACTATAGAAAAAAACTGCGTTTAAAATAATTTTCTAGCTTTCATGGTTTACCTGATATCCGAGTTTAAAATTTTATTTTTGGGCTGCACGAAATAAGGTGTGATCCACTGTATATACCTTTTCTTTTTTGGTAGAGGTAGGATACTAAAGTATTTATTCCAAATCCCAACTCTTAGACGGCAATATTGCCGAAAATAAAAAATATATAGTGATTCCCGATTTGCTATGCCCCCAGGGGACGTGGGCTGTACATCTTTTAATTTATCTTAAGGGGAGGTCAACAGTAACCCGCAAGCAAAATTTGAACGCTCTAGCTCTAAAGCTGTAGGTGATACAGTTTTATCCTATTCGCCACGTCCTCAATAGGCGTAAATATATATAATATATATTTTTGATTCGGAGTGATCTACTTGCACATATATTAAAATTTCAAGTCTCTAGCTCTTAATACGCTCGAAAAATTATAGGATTTATACAAATCGCCAGATATAAACTCCCCCTTTGGGCGTATTGGAAAAATACTTGAACTTGATCTGACGCGAAAATTCCAAATTACAAGTCTCTACCTTCTATGGTGGCCAAAAGCTGCGCTTTCATACAGACAGACAAACAGACAGCAGGACGGACATTGCACTAATCCAAGATACTCTTTTCCCCTTTGGGAACAGAGTATAAAAATAAACTTCTACTGCGTATGTTATCTATAATAAGGAAAAAGGATGAGTTATCAAAAAAAATAAATAAATTTGTACTGCGTATGGTTTACAAGAATATATATCTAAAATTTCAAATCTCTAGCTTTTGTGGTTTACGAGATCACTGCGTTTATACGGACGGACAGACGGACGAACGGACAGACGGAACGACGGACGGACGGACAGACGGATATGGCTAGATCGACTCAGCTCGTCGTCCTGATCAAGAATATTTATACTTTATGGGGTCTACCACGCCTCCTTCTACCTGTTACATAAGTTAACACAAACCCATTATACCCTGAATTCCCATTTTCAATGGGTTTAAGAATTAAGAAAATTCATTCGAGAGTGCCAGACTAGAAAATCGCATTCAAACTTTTTATATATTAATATATACAATAAACTATTTATTAACTAGAGGGATGGGCTAACTTCGACCATGCCGAAGTTTGGTACTACCCTTGCAATTGCAAAGGATATAGATACAGTTTTTTCCGATTTGCCACGCCCCCATCAATTGGATGTATATTAATTTTAGGCAATCTATTAAGCACGGCAACAGTAACCTATATATCAAATTTTGAAGCTGTACCTATAAGACTTCGGAAGATATAGTTTTCTCCGATTTGCCACGCCCCCAAGAGAACTCTAGGTGTAACATTGTAGAATAAATAGTTTTTTTCCGATTTGCCACGCCCCTAATGGGCGTGGATATATAATTTTTTGATTAATCTGAAGGGAAGGCCAAAAGTATATTACTGGTAATTTTGGATGCTCTAGCTTTAAAAATGTAAAAGATATAGTTTTATCCGATTTGCCACGCCCCAAAGGGCCTTGCAATATAATCTATATCTTTTTGTATTTGGGTGCAACTCTGGAGTATAAATGCAAACTTCAAGTCTCTGACTTTAATAAAGTCGAAGTTATCCCACTAAAACATTTCTTAAAACCGATCTGTCCTATGGGAGCTATAGGATATAGTCATCCGATCCGGATGATTCCGAGATATACAATGCCTGCAGCACATTCCAGCCTATGTGCAAAATTTCAGTTCTGTAGCTCTTATAGTCTCGGAGGAGATTGCGTTGATCCAGACAGACGGACAGACAGACAGACGGACAGACGGACATGGCTGTATCAACTCAGCTCGTCTTGCTGATCAAGAAAATATATACTTTATATGGTCGGAGATGCTTCCTTCTCTGCGTTGCAAACTCCTGACCAAAATTAATATACCCTTTTTGCAAGGGTATAAAAAGTAAATAATAATAATCAATATGTAAGCCACCGTAAAACAAATTCTATTGACCTCACCGGGTATCGAACCTCGGCTTTCTCTCCCACAAGTCTGTTTCACCAAATCACACTTATATTCAATTTCGCGCATCGTCGTATAAGAGACGCAGTAGTGTAGTGGGTAGAGTCTGTGGAATGCGAAGCGGGTGACGCAGGTTCGACTCCGGTCGCTGCCGCGTGACATTGCCAATTAACAAAATGTTTTTTTTAAATTTTTGTTACAACTTCTGTGTTACTTTAAGGATTTTAATAACATTTTCAGCATAAATTATATTTTATTAAAAATACGGTTTTACTTAAAAAACTTAAATAAAATGTAAATGTGGCTTTACTTACAACTGAACTTATATTTAATTGATTAAGTTAAATGTGGAGCCGGTATCCAAAATAAAAAAAAAAAAAAAAAATTGTATTTTAATTTAAAAAAGCTAAATGTAAAATTTGATGACTGTAGCTAAATGGATGTAATAGACATGCTAAAAACGAATCTGGATAATCTTGCGTTCAAACATACGGACAGACGGACGGACGGTCTACATATTAATTGAACCTACACTCCCTTAACAGAACAGAGTATCACGCAGCCGGTGGGGCCCGACTGCAACTTTCTTACTTGTTTAATTTTATCGATGCAGTTGACCGTAAAGTATTTGTTAATTTTTGGGTTTTCTTTTTCGTTTCTAGGTGTAAAATACAGTTTTTACCAATTTGGCACGCTCTTAGTGGGCGTAGCTTAATATACTATATGTTTTTGTATGGGTGTCACTCATACAAATATATGTTTTAAGTTTCAAGATTTCAGATTGGAGTCTGTGTGCAAAATTCCAGTTCTGTAGCTCTAATAGTCTCGTAGGAGATTGCGTTGATCCCCACAGACGGACAGACAGACAAACAGAAGGACAGACGGACATGGCTATTTCAACTCAGCTCGTCTTGCTGATCACGAATATATATACTTTGTATGGTCGCTTTGGAAGGAAGCATTCCTTCTGTGCGCTGCAAACGTCTGACCAAAATGAATATTCCCTTTTTACAAGGGAATAATAATAATATTACATTAATACTTACAATATAATATATTACTTATGTTAAAATATATTGACACTACGTAGTTTACATAGTACGTGTCCTGAACACTCGGTAAAATAGCATTGTGGTAGCTATAAACTGTCTCAAACGTCTTAGCACTAACTTTCCCACTGGGTAAATTTGAAAACGCCCAATCAGTGTGCGAATCATAATTGGTTGTAGGCTTTTTCAAATCTAACATCTGAAGTTTCTCCTAATCAGGTCATTGTACAAACTCCTACACGTGTCCATCTTGATCCAACACAAATTTAAATCACCTAAAATAATAGAATGTCCTGTCGAAAAATGCTGAAATAGTTCCTGTAATTCTGTTTTAAATATCCCTAATGGATAGGACGGACTTTTATAAATAACTTTTATTGAAACTTGGCATACTCAAAAAGTGATGCGTTAGGTATTACCTCGCAATCAAGACGAACAACAATACTAAGCCCTGGAATTTCAACATTTTTTTTTGCGTATGGAATATAGAACGGACGACTTAAGTATTAACCTGTCCGATCGAATGTCTTCAATATGACAACGAATGCTTTCAGTATTACGAAAGAAAATATCGAAGGCGGAAATATTAACTAAGTGATCAAAATGTGATCGAAGTAGTTTCTCTGTCCGCAATTGCACCAATTTTGGACCTTATCATCATTCTAGGGAGGCTTAGGAGGAACAAAATCTCCAATAGTATACAACCCCGAAGCACTTGTTGCCCTACTACAAGCTCCTTATATTGAAGCTCGAATGCAGCAAGTGAGGACCATCCACTTTCCTAAACGTAGCTCCCATGCTTTTGTAAATAGTTATACCTTCTGTATAATGTATCACCATGTATTTGGCAAAGGTCTTTAAAAGAAGAGATCTACACAACCCCTGTGTTTCGGACGGCCTAAAGTTACCCTAGGCTTCTAAAATTCGTTCCCTATTCGCTGCATTTAAGTGAGTAGCTTTTATAAAGTTTCAACAATTGCAATATGTGGAAGTGTCGAAATGGCGTTAAGCTTTATAGCGTTGTAGTTATCCGTCGATGTGAGACAGGAGTTCAATAGAGAAAATATTTTCGAGCCTACCATAGATATTGCATCTATTATAATAATTTTAAGGTCGAATAACCTTAAATGCAAACTATTAACTAACTCATTGTTAAAGCTCTCATATCAGAACCAGATTGACTACCTGGTAGGAAAAACATGGAATGCAGTGTTGAACCACTAATTCCGAAAGCAGGTTTACCTGTTGGGGCACAGAGTAGAATTTAAGCTGGCCTACTATTATATAAATGGGATAAGAACCACTAATTCCGAAAGCAGCTTTACTTGTTGGGCCACAGAGTAGAAGCATTACTCCCAGGCATAGAATTATATAAATGGAATGATTGGAAACTGGAGGTGATTAGTCGAATATATCCGACACCAGCACCACCTAAAAAAAATTCGTAAAACAGCGCAATACTTTTCACATTGTGTAAACCATGTGTAAAGTAAGTCTTCTGCTTTAAATTAAGACACCTAACAATATCTGATATTCTTTAAACGAAAATAAAGCTTGAAGTTTAATAACTCGGACATTTGTATCTGCCTCCTTATTCTAATCAGTTCCATTAAGGTTTATGACATTAATTCTAAGATCTATTTCAGGCAACCCTAAAACGCTTCACTTTGCTGTCTGCTAAAACTATAAAAAGCAGCAAAATCAGCCAAGCAATTTTTTTTAACGGTCTGGGCGCTGAATATAATGTTCTAACAGCCCTAACAAAAATATGTCTGTTGAGCCATCATGTAAATTTTCTAACTGTTGCTTAGACTTTAGCATCTTAACTCGATGCTCCCGTAATGAAGTATTAATGTATACTTCAGCATTACTGCTTTCTAAAAAATGTATCCCTAAACATGTATGCCCGAAATAAATTTATGCCCTATATGCTGTATTTTTTGCTTAATTGTTACATTGCCCCTCCTATTCTTACGAACTGCTTCACACATTAAATACCTCTCTGAGACTTGTTAATATAATTAACGACTTAACTGCAGCAAACATAGATATCTGATATGAACTGTATATCTATATTGGCTCGCTGCAATTCGATAAGGTGTTTATTATAACCGTTAAAATTAATTGCTGCGAATGAACGGTTTGAATAAATCTTGGACATCTTAATGCTCGACTTAAGTGCATTTATATAGCTCTCATAACTAACTTGTTCGTGAGACATTAAGTTATTAAAATCACTCAAAAAATCAATGGTCTCACGATCAAACGGATATTCTGAAAAGCCTTATCTACATTTTGAGTTGCTCAAATGGATGTAGAATTTCTTTTTATGGCATAGGAGGGTATGGACAAATTTATTTCATAATATGTTGACTAAACATGTGCAAAAGAAAGTTACAAAAAAAAAGAAGAAAAATATATGAATTTATATAATAAAAATATTATCTAATAATAAGATAGTCTATATAAAATTACATCAATTACTATAATAATATCACCGACACGTTGGGGGAATTTCATTTGCCCGACCGACCTGCTATGCCCCAGATCACAGCTAAAAGTAGTCAGTGATATTACTGGGATCTATAAAACTAAAGATTTTGTTAATAGAAAACTTAATCAAAATTAGTACGTATTAAACTTGGTAGTGTAAGTATATAGAAATAAAAAGTAGATAGTGATTTCAGTTGGGGAATCACTGACAAAGATGGGGGTGATTTTTGCCAGTCCGGCCGGCTATGCCCCTACTCATAGCTAGGTACTGTCAGTGATTTATCGAAGATGAGCTGAATGTAAGGCCTTTATTATAGAAAGAGAGAGTTCAGATGAGAAGACGTTATAAAATTGATTATAATTGTGACAAAGCACATATAAAGAATTATGCAGAGAGTAATTTGTTGTGCACTGTGTTAAATGTAAAGGACGGAAATACCTGGTTGGTCTTCCATGAACAAAGAACTTGAGACGCCCTAAAAGAAAGATGTAGTCAATATCACCAATAATCAACTTATGTAGAAAGATAACACCAAGGGTAGTTCTACGGTTGATTAATGATGGAAGTTCAAGGAGTAGAAGCCTACTGCGGTAAGAGGGCAAACGTTGAATGGGGTCCCAATGCAAACCTCGTATGGCGATCCTGTTTAACCTTATGCTGAGGAGACTATATACAAGAGCGGTACTCAAGTATTGGTCGTACAAGCGAAATGTAAAGAAGTTTTGAAGATATAAGGATCATTAAACTCTTTTGACCAACGTTCAATGAACCCAAATACACCTTTGGCTTCATTTACAATAGTACAAATATGATTGTTAAAACATAGCTTTGAGTCAAAGAGTACACCAAGATCTTTGGTTTCAAAAATACGTTTCAAAGAATTATTATACCCTTGCAAAAGGGTATATTAATTTTGGTCAGGAGTTTGCAACGCAGAGAAGGAAGCATCTCCGACCATATAAAGTATATTTGTTAATTGAATAGTTAACAAATTGGGGTTTTGAACGACTAAAGGTCATACACACATTTAGAGCAATTTAAATGTAAATGATTATCATCACACCACAATTGCATAGAATTAAAGTCCTGTTGCAGATGTATGTGATGGGAAGAGTCAGCATAAAACAGGAAAAGCTTCACATCATCAGCATACATAAGTATCTGAGAGTAAGATATTAAAGATGGAAGGTCATTAATGAAAAGAGTAAAGAGTAATGAACCCAGATGACCCTTGCGGTACACCCGATGAAACATAAACAAGTTTCGATTTGGATGGTCTGAGCAAAACTCTTTGAGTACGATCTTTTAAATAAGACGAAATCCAGGATAATAGTGAGGGAGGAAATCCAATAAGGTCTAACTTTTGAAGTAGGATTTCATGATGAACAGAGTCAAATGCTTTACTGAAGTCAGTGTAAATTACATCAGTTTGCATTTTGTCAATAAAACCATCATTTATCAAAGAGGTAAACTCAAGTAAATTGGTTGCAGTTGACCGACTCTGCACAAATCCATGCTGAGTCGAAGATAATACGGATTTGCAAAAATGTTGCAAAGTCGAGGTAATTATTTTTATACCCTGAACCCATTGAAAATGGGAATTCAGGGTATAATGGTTTTGTGACAATGTATGTAACAGGCAGAAGGAGGCGTGGCAGACCCCATAAAGTATATATATTCTTGATCAGGACGACGAGCTGAGTCGATCTAGCCATGTCCGTCTGTCCGTCCGTCCGTCCGTCCGTCTGTCCGCAGTGATCTCGTAAACCACAAGAGCTAGAGATTTGAGATTTTAGATATATATTCTTGTATACCATACGCAGTACAAGTTTATTTTTTTTTTTTGATAACTCATCCTATTTCCTTATTATCGATAACAATCGATATTTTGACTTTGTTTTTAAGCTATAACTTAAAGACCATAACAGATAGAGACACCAAATTGACTATGTAGGTTGCTGTGATGCAAATACAGATAATAAACTCTTTAAATTTTGGATACCTCCCCCCATTAGCCCCATATGTGGAAAAAAGGTATTTCAAATACTAGGGAGTCAATATTATGTCCTGAAAATTTCATTAAGAAAGTAGATCTAGAACCGAAGTTATTAAACAATTAATTTCTCATATTGCTGCCCAGAATGCAGCCCAAGCGCAGCCGCTAAATCATATACACAGTAAGCGGCGCGCGTGCTTGTGTATGTATGTGTGCGTGTGTGTGTGCGCGCAGTGGGTAATATGTACAGATAAAAGATGTTAGCTAGATTGTTTAAAACACCGCCTCGGACTTGGTTCAGGGGATCTCGTAGTCGGGCAGACCCGACTAGAGCGTTCTTACTTGTTTTAAATAATTTTGGTATAGCAGACACTTTTGCTATACCCCTGTAATTGGAAATATCAGACCTGCCATCTTTTTTGTGGAGAGGAATGATATAAGACTCATTCCATATATTCGGAAAAATACTACACTCCTCAATAATGTAACTAGGGATGTTGTCAGGCCTAGGGGAGAAAGAGGATTTTAAACTGCCAATGGCAGATGACAGGGAATCAAGGCTCGCACTAGGAGAAATAAAAGAATTTGATCGGGAAATATAATATGGGTAAGACATATTATAAGGATTACAAGCAGAATAGGTGGATTGGAAGAAATAAGCAAAGAGATCAGATGCATCAGAATTATTGCTATTTTAATCCAGGTGTTTGGCCAAAAAGAAGTTTTACGCATCAAATTTACAAACGAATAAAATTGTTTAGGACCCCGAACAAATTGGCTTTTCCAGGGCACAGGTAGGCACACAAAAATCTAAAGTAGCGTTTAGAGTGATATAGAAAAACTAGTTGCAAAATTAATGTCAACCGAGTCATAACAAATGGACCAATTATTGGCTCGCTCATAAATAAATTTTTTTATTTCAACAACTGATATAGTAAAGCTTATTTGTAAAAATTTTGTTGGATTTTGTGAATGGGTTTACATTTGGTGGCCTATCGAAGATTGAAGATCAAAAACAAATTTTTCGGCTTATTTTACTGTTTTACTATCAAAAGTGCAAAAATGCAGTAAATGTAAACAAAGCGAAAATTATGCGATGTGTACGGAGAAGATGTATTGACCGAACGCCAATGCCAAAATTGGTTTGCAAAATTTCTTTCCGGCAATTTCAATCTTGAGGATGCACCACGTCCTGGAAGGCCTCTTGCAGCCGATGTGGACAAAATAAAGTCGTTGGTCGATGCAAATCGTCGAATAACAACTCGAGAGATTGCAGAAAGATTAAATCCGACAAACGCGACCGTTCACAAGCACATGAAACGTCTAGGATTAATTTTCAAGCTTGGCATATGGGGTCCTAATATTCTTACAGAACGAAATTAGCTTCGTCGCATTAACGACTGCGATACGCTTATTAGACGTCAAAGAAACGATCCATTTTTAAAGCGCATTGTTACCGGCGACGAAAAGTGGGTTGTTTACAACAACGTAAAGCTCAAGAGAAAGGATGAACCAGCTCAAACCGTTTCGAAGGCCGATCTTCACCAAGAAAACGGGTATATTGTCGATTTGGTGGGATTTCAAGGGATTCGTTTATTTTGAGCTTTTGCCGGACAACACAACGAATAATTCCGAAGTTTGTTGCAATCAGCTGGACAAATTAAGTGATACACTCAAAGAAAAGAGACCAGAATTGGTCAATAGACAAGGACCAGGATAATGCGAGACCTCATACAAGTTTGATGACTCGCCAAAAGCTATTGTAGCTTGAATGCGATGTGCTACCACACCCACCATATTCTCCAAATTTGCCACCTTCGGACTATTACTTGTTCCGGTCTCAGCAGAATTATTTGGATGGTACAACCTTCACCTCAAATCAGGACGTCAAAAACCACTTGAACCAGTTTTTTGTCAGCGAGGATTAAAAATTTTATGAGCGTGGAATCAATCTCTTGCCCGAAAGATGGCAAAAGGTATTAGATCAAAATGGAGAATACATAATTTCATTAAATGTTTCAATTGCACAAAAAAAACGAAACTAGTTAGTGAACTACCCAATAGTTGCATTAATTAATTCATTTCGTAATTTAAAATTACATTTATAATAGCAACAACGAATTGATAATGGGTTTGAAAAAGAAGAAAAAGTATGTGGAATAACAAGGGACAAAGCTAGCTCTAATGAACAGAACAATAAAGATTTTTTTTATTGGGTGAGGTAGGTTAAATTCTTTACGCACCATATGCCAGACCGTCGCTCTGACCGGTGTGTCGGGCTACTATTGTAGCTTACCGACTAAAATTCAAGTGTGCTCGACATAGTAGGATCGCGTTAGTTGATTCCAGTAGGAGCCTTCGCTTTGCTGCTGTCGGCCAGTCAATATGTATATGCCATCAGCCGACTTAGAGAGCCTGTTGCTATTGCTGTTTTTCGTATTGCATGTTGGAGTTGTCCCGAAAATGTTAGTTTACTATCTAGTCTAACGCCTAGATAGTTTACTGTTTTTTGGTTTTTATCATGCTTCCACTTACTCGCATCTCTATCTCGGTTGGAATCTACCTACCCGTAGCCAACTCTAGACTTCGGGACCCTGTGTGCGTACTCTCCCTGGAGACCTGTGTGCGAATCATAACTTGGATAAGTCTACGCTGAGCTTCTACGGTATTTCTTGCGGTGATAACGGCTGCGATGTAGCTTTTCTCATGCCCATCAAATATTCCGGGATACGAAAACACTGTTTTAGTGAATCTAACATGTCAGACCACCTTACGCTATTGAAAGCATTTTTGACGACAAGTGTTACCAGTAGAGCCACCGGACGCGAGTATGCATTTCCTCTTTGCGTCGCCCCAGCTGCTTGAACCACTTCCTCGATGGCATGCATCGTGGATTTTCCAGGTCGGAAACCATGCTGTCTGGCACTAAGTCCTCCACCATTTTCTACTGCACCTCTCTGATAATTGCGACGTCACTAAAGCGTGCGTAAACGAAACAGTTTCCATGTTTACCCTATTGTTGAAGCGCTTTGCTACTACTAGGTATCCATATTGCTGCGGTCTTTGATTTATCCTCTAGCCAGGTTCCGTTGTCCTTTCGTTTAAATTGCTCGCTGATGACCACTAAGTCGATTGCGTATTCCGCGACGAGTTGAGTCAACAGTGCGTCTGCAGTCTACATGAAGATTAGCCTGAAGGATCTTCATCATTTTGTTGTAGCTAGTCGAGCTCCTGGGCATTTCTGCGATCCAGGCATGTGGTCGACTGGGTTGCGTCCCGCGTCTGTACAGATACAGCATTTGGGCAGTTTTTTTAGTCTTTCATTTTATGACCTACTTCTCCACACTTAATGCAAGGTCCTCCATCATTTCGGTTTGGCCCTGTGCAATTTGTTTATAGGTGGTCTACACCAAAGCACCGGTAGCACCTGAGAATATTTTGGCATAATCTCTTCTCATTCGTTTTCTAGAGTGACAAAAGCTCTAATTTGCTCCCGGCTATTTGGAGTGGTCAGTTTTATTCGTAAGTCCGCTGAAGGATTTGCAAGGACTTTACGCACTGCCTCTGCGACTTCTGCCTCTACTGTCAGTGACTCGAGGTCTCGGATTTCTACTGTCGCCGTTGGCTTCAGCTCAGCTACTTTGGCCGTTTCCTTGACTGTAGCCTTTAGTATTTCAATAAACTCCGGTTGCAGCTTCTCTCCTTTGCCGACTTCTACAAGTAGTGACCCGGATAGCGTTTTCATTATTCCTCTAATGTTGGTTTTGTCTTCCTCGTGGATTCTGCGTATGTTTCGTAGAACGTCAACATAGCTTTGTACTTCAGGTTTTGTGAGGACTGCACCTGTTCGTGGGAGTCGTTTTGCTTCCTTCCTCTGTTTTACAGGTTCCTTGCCTTTTTCCCTCACTGAGACAGTCTTTTCTTTTTTCGTGGAGCTAATTTTTTTCCGCGTGACTTTTTGCCATAGATGCAGCTCTCTTTCGCATTTTTTTTTTGCCATTTACCGATTCTAGAGGGCTGGCAGTCTGCCTCTTTTAGTAGGGGGTGTTTTCACTGCGTCCGTGCTCGCGCTCTCGGTTACTGTTCTCTGTCTGTGTTTTTTTCCTTAGACGAGGGTCGGTGTATCTCGGGGTCGTTTTCCAATTGTGGTGTTGTTTTTGTTGCTGCTAGTTTTTTCTTTATTGTTATTTTCATGAAAATCCATGTTATATGGGTCCCGACTCCAATCGGCTATCTTAGCTCTGATGAACAGTCGCACGTAGCGATCCTTATAGTTGTCTATGCTACCTGCACCGCAAAGACCTGCCATGGTTTTATAGGGACGGGGGCAGAGTCATCATTAACCTAGAAGCCATTTCCACAAGATGTCCCTCCTATGTACTAAAGTCCTAGAATGCTGCATCTGTCAGCCCAGGGTACAATCAATTCCAACTCATTTATTTTTATCGTAGTCCGTGGTCGGTCGAAGATATCACTGTACACAGTACCATGCAGAAGACCTAGAAACATCAATAATTGAGTTATCATTAATGAAAATAAAGATCAAGAATTCGGTTCGAATGATTTGATATTGAGTTCAGTTGAAACAATGAGAGGTCAAACATGCCATCAAAAAAATCATGTTGAATTGATAAAAAATATTGATAAAGACCAAGTAGTGTTCGAAATGTTAAAATCCCCTAACACCACAAATAAGTCAGTATCTTGAACAAATTCGAAGACTTCTTTACTACAGTTTAGATGATCAATATAATCTTGTATATCAGAAGGAGGCGCAATGTTCAAATAGGTCACATATAACGAGCCTGTTGGAAAAGTGACATTGACACTAACGTTCTCAGCATGACGGTTCGACATAAAATAAAACTGTTCAGAATGGCAAGAAGTGTTAACAGCGATAAGAACACCTCCACCATTCCGGGACAAACGATCAAGTCTATAAGCAGTGAAGTTACTTGAAATAATTTCACTGTTACAGATTGAGGGTTTTCACCACGTTTCAGTAAAGACTATAATGTCATTATGATAAGATAAGATCTTTAGAAACAGGTTCTTAATTTTACTCCTAAGGCCTCTAACCTTTTAATATATGATAGAGAAATGGTTTGAGGAAGTTGGTATCACTGTTTTGAGCGAATCGGACAAAGGCTGATACTGATTCTTAGTATTAAATTCATGCACAATAATATGTGGTGGCCAAAATTTGGGGTCACATATTATTGGAAACACCGGCATATTAATTTGAAAAAAAGCAATTTCACGTGGAGTCACGAAATTAAACTTTGAAATAAACACTGTGCCAGAGGATTTGCTTAAAATATAAACAGATATTAATTTCACAGTCGTATCTGCCGAGAGTCTAGATAGCGCGGAGCAACAACCGTTAATGTGAGAACAGCAGGAGACAGCTGATATTAGACTTTGGAGCACACAACTTTCGTTGGACCTTAACTTTTCGACTCGACACAACTCGAAGTTCCACAGCATCATTCTTTTCGCTAGGGCCTGGTAAAGATTCAGGCACAATGGCTCCATCAATAGGCGATGGAAAGAAGTACCATCAACATTATTCAGTGGAACCATTGACACGACTGGCTGATCAACCAAAGGCAAAGGGAGTGGAATAGGGAGTAAAGGTGATTAGACAGGCACTGTCTGTGTCTCCTATTGTGCCATTGGAGCACAGTCGAAATTGAAATCACTAAGTCACTACCGTTGTTTGCCTCGAAAACAAAAGTCAGCTGCTTAGCGACAGTTTTTAACTTAAGAAAATCATTTCTCAAAATGTTATACATTTTCGAGAAAGAAAATTGTTTTTCCAAACAATAAGGGCAAGACCAATTCAAGCCAACACTTCCAACTTTGGGAGTTGTGGTTATTCGGTCGTAATCACGTCCTATGAGACCAGCACACTTAACTTGCATAAGATTCTCACACAGCCAGCAACTAATGAATTGTACAAGACTTCTTGCAGCACGACATTATTGACAATAGGGGTTAAATAAAAACAAATTGCAAAAATATAGATTGCGAGAGCGCAAAACGAGTGAAAAAGATGAAATGCAGGAAGAAGCACAGAGATTACAATGAGTAAAACTCAAGAGCGGATTTCTTATGCGGAGCAAAACGAATAAGTACGAAACACAACTCAAAATATATGAGCACACTGCTGGAAGCAATACACAAACAAACAAGTGTAAAATTGTTAAGCGCCAAACTGAAATGCAGCAACAGACGCCGTAAAAAATAAAAGTCAATATAACAAATTTCTCACAGTCCAACAGTCGAATCTTTGCACAAAAAAAAGTACTTGTTATATTAAATAAGATAAACAAACAAGTAAAAAAATGTAATGTAGTTTTAAAATAAAACTAAATGAAACAAGTAAGATCGCTCTAGTCGGGACTGCCCGACTACCAGATCCCCTGAACCTTTGTTCGAGTTTGCATGTTTACATAAATACAGAAAGATATGAATGCAACATTAAAAATAAATGCAACTGAAATTGCGATTTAACAAATAAAATTCAAAGAAGAATGCACACATTTGAATGCATGTGTGCACACGTACGTGTGCACTGCACACGTATTGGTGCTCGCTGCCGCGTGCGTTTACCGATTGACAAAATGTTTTGTTAAAACACTTCTATTACTGAACGGATTCTCAAAACATTTTCAGCATTGAATTCTTTTACTTTAGTAAAAATCCGGTTTTACTTAAAAAAGTGAAAAAAAAATTATTGTGGCTTTTATATTTTTTTTTTTAAATAATTGATTTTGTAAAGTGCAGAGAAATATAAAAAAATTGAAAGTGTACTTTATTTACAAGCAGCCAAGTGCAAAATTTGGCGACTGTAGCTAATAAGATGTAATAGATATGCATAAAAAACCGAATCTTGATAAAGTTTTTAATCGAAAAGTGCAAAATTTCAAGTCCTAGCTCTTATAGGTTCTGAGATTGACGCGTTCATACAGATGGACAGACGGACGGACAGACAGACGGACAGGGCCAAATCGACTCAGCTTTTCGCCCTGATCAAGAATATGTATACTTTATGAGGACTGCCACGCCTCCTTCTGCCTTTTTGCAAAAACATTATACCCTGATTTCCCGTTTTCAATGGGTTCAGGGTATAACAAGTAAGAACGCTCTAGTCGGGACTGCCCGACTACGAGATTCCCTGAACCTTTGTTCGAGTTTGCATGATAACATAACATACGCTTGCAAGCCACCATCTCTAACCATTACACCACACTCTTCACAATGTTCTTAGTGACAAAGACGCCACTAAAGTAGCAGCGGCGGGAATTACAATGAAACTCAAATTGCGATTGAACAAACAAAATTCAAAGAATGACTCACACATTTAAATGTATGTGTGCACACGTATAGACTGTGAGAACAGTGTGCACTGCACACGTATTGGCGCTCACTGCCGCGTACATTTGCCGATTGACAAAATGTTTTGTTTTATAACTTCCATGTTACTAAACGAACGTAAATAACATTTTCAGCATTGAATTATTTTATTTTACTGAAAATACAATTTTACTTAAAAAATATATTTTTATTTTTTTAAAAAATTGATTTTGAAAAATGTGGAGCCGGTTTCGAAAATATAAAAAAATAGAAAATGGATTTTATAGACAAAAAGCCAAATGAAATGAATTTGGTGACTGTAGCTATCATGTATATGATACATGTATATGTATCAGTGAAACAAAAAAAGTTATCGAATATCTAAACCGCATATCAGGCGCTATATATGTACATGGACCTTCGTGCAAAATTTCAAGTCTCCAGCTCTTATAGGTTCTGAGATCGACGCGTTCATACATACGGACAGACGGACGGACAGACAGACAGACGGACGGACAGACAGACAGACGGACATGGCAAATTCAACGTCGCCCTGATCAAGAATATACTTTATGGGCTGTGCCATGCCTGCTTCTGTCTATTACATACTTTTTGCAAAAACATTATATCCTGATTTCCCGTTTTCAATGGGTTCAGGGTATAAAAATATCAAAGCCACAATTAATTATATCCTGAACCCATTGAAAATGGGAAATCAGGGTATAAATTTTTTGCAAAGCTACAATTTATTTTTTTTTTAATTTTTTAGCGAAAAGTATTTTCAATCAAAAAAATAGCATTCAATGCAGAAAATTGCATTTAAATCCGTTAAGTAATGCGGAAGTTATAAAGAAAAAATTTTGTCAATTGACAAAAACACGCAGCATAGCATTTGCTCTAGACGTGTGCACACATACATTCAAATCAACTACGCAGTATTTGGCGAGCGTGCCTGTGTGAGTGTGCATGTGTTAATGTGTGCTTGTGTATATGTGGGCATGTGTATATGCGCGCAGAGGGTAAATTGTATTTATAAAAGACATTACAACATCACCTCGGACTTGGTTCAGGTGATCTCGTAGTCGGGCAGACCCGACTAGAGCTTTCTTACTTGTTATACCCTTGCAAAAAGGGTATATTAATTTTGGTCAGGAGTTTGCAATGCAGAGAAGGAAGCATCTCCGACCATATAAAGTATATATATTCTTGATCAGCAAGACGAGCTGAATTAATATAGCCATGTCCGTCAGTCTGTCTGTCTGTCTGGATCAACGCAATCTCCTCCGAGACTATAAGAGCTACAAAATTTAAATTTTGCACATAGGCTGGAATGTGCTGCAGGCATTGTATATCTCGGAATCATCCTAATCGGATGACTATATCCTATAGCTCCCATAGGACAGATCGGTTTTAAGAAATGTTTTAATGGGATAACTTCGATGTTATTAAAGTCAGAGACTTGAAATTTTGAATATATACTCCTGAGTTGCACATAAATACAAAAATATATAGATTTTATAGCTATGCACTTTGGGGCCGTGGCAAATCGGATAAAACTATATCTTCTACATTTTTAAAGCTAGATCATCCAAATTTGGAAAGTAATATACTTTTGGCCTCCCCTTCAGATTGATCAAAAAATTATATATCCACACCTACTTGGGGCGTGGCAAATCGGGAAAGTCTATATAGTGCTTAACAGAAATATTCCAATATTTTGGATGCTGTTAAAGCCAGAGACTTGAAACTTAAAACTTATATTTGTATCAACCACCCCTAAAAAAAAACATAAACAATATATATCTACGCCCATTAGGGGCGTGGTAAATCGGATAAAACTATATCTTCTACAATTTTACACCTAGAGCTCCCAAAATTGACACAGACGGTAGGCTTGAGCGTTTCGACAAAATTATGAAAAATTATATATATCCGCTTCCTGGGGGCGTGGCAAATCGGAGAAAACTATATCTTCCAAAGTCTTATAGATACAGCTTCAAAATTCGATATATAGGTTACTGTTGCCCTGCTTAATAGATTGCCCAAAATTTATATATATCTAATTGATGGGGGCGTGGCATATCAGAAAAAACTGTATCTATCTGTGAAGTTAGCCCATCCCTCTAGTTTTTTTAGGTAAAACCGTATTTTTAATAAAATATAAGGATTTATGATGTAAATTTTATCAAAATCCGTTGAGTAACACAGAAGTTATAAAAAAAATTAAAAAAAAAACATTTTAGGTCCACACGCTTCGCATGCCACAGACTCTACCCACTTCACCACAGCGTCTCGTATACGGCGATACGCGAAATTGAATATATGTGTGATTTGGTGAAACAGACATGAGTTGTGGTAGAGAAGACCCAGGTTCAATGCCCGGTGAGGTCAATAGAATTAGTTTTACGGTGGCTTACATATTGTCATATTGATTAATTCTTCTACAATTTTACACCTAGAGCTCCCAAAATTGACACAGACGGTAGGCTTGAGCGTTTCGACAAAATTATGAAAAATTATATATATCCGCTTCTTGGGGGCGTGGCAAATCGGAGAAAACTATATCTTCCAAAGTCTTATAGATACTGCTTCAAAATTCGATATATAGGTTACTGTTGCCCTGCTTAATAGATTGCCCAAAATTTATATATATCTAATTGATGGGGGCGTGGCATATCAGAAAAAACTGTATCTATATCCTTTGCAATTGCAAGGGTATTACCAAACTTCGGCATGGCCGAAGTTAGCCCATCCCTCTAGTTTTTTTAGGTAAAAACGTATTTTTAATAAAATATAAGGATTTATGATGTAAATTTTATCAAAATCCGTTGAGTAACACAGAAGTTATAAAAAAAAATTAAAAAAAAAAACATTTTAGGTCCACACGCTTCGCATGCCACAGACTCTACCCACTTCACCACAGCGTCTCGTATACGGCGATACGCGAAATTGAATATATGTGTGATTTGGTGAAACAGACATGAGTTGTGGTAGAGAAGACCCAGGTTCAATGCCCGGTGAGGTCAATAGAATTAGTTTTACGGTGGCTTACATATTGTCATATTGATTGATTTTTTTTTATACCCTGCACCCATTCAAAATGGGAAATCAGGGTATAATGGTTTTGCAAAAAGTATGTAACAGGCAGAAGGAGGCGTGGCAGACCCCACAAAGTATATACAGTGGATCACACCTTATTTCGTGCAGCCCAAAAATAAAATTTTAAACTCGGATATCAGCTAAACCATGAAAGCTAGAAAATTATTTTAATCGCAGTTTTTTTCTATAGTCTTTCATTAAATTAATAGGCACTTCATTTTATTTCCATTTTGCTAAATAACACTTACAACTAAAGAAAACAAAATAAATTTACTATTTTAGGGTCACAGCTTATTTCGTGCAGAAACTTTATGTACACATAAATGTGGGTTTTTGTCTATTTTTGCCAGAATTTCATCATCTTTCCATTTAAACATTCCATAACCTAATTTATTTGTGGCTTAATTAAGTTTGGTCACATTGGCAAACGAAGATTTCTGTAAAGTTCCAAAATGGCCCCTCAAACAACACTTAATCAGCGGGAATTGGTGATTTCTCATTTAAAGAATGGTAAATCTCAGAGGACTATTGCTGAAATAGTCAATCTGAGTCCATCCACTATACAATATATCATCCAAAGTTTTGTAAGGGAAAACCGAGTGGCAGATAAGGGTCCAAAAGCACCAAACAAAATTTTCACTGATTCTGAGGAGAGACTAATTCTGAGACAAATTAAGGATAATCCGAAATTATCGGATCCAAAATTGACCTCAAAGGTTAAAGCTGAGATGGACAAAAAAAGCTCAGTGGAAACGGTAAGGCGAGTATTGCGGAATAATGACTTTCATGGTCGAGTAGCACGAAAGAAGCCGTTCATAAATGCAAAAAACAAGCTCTGCAGGCTAAACTTCGCCAAAGATCACGTAAATCGACCGCTATCATTTTGGAATGATGTGATTTTTGCAGATGAGTCCAAATTCAATTTATTTGGCTCCGATGGAAACCAATATGTTTGGCGTCGGCCAAATACAGAGCTCCAAAGCAAACACCTTAAGCCCACGGTAAAGCACGGCGGTGGAAGCGTAATGGTTTGGGCCTGCATGGCAGCTTCAGGTGTTGGAAAGCTAGTTTTCGTAGATGGCATAATGGACAAAAATGGGTACCTTAAAATATTAAAGGACAATTTGCTAGAAAGTGCCAATGATCTGGGCCTTAAAGGACGTTTTAGATTCTACCAAGATAACGATCCCAAACACACATCGGCCATTGTTAAGACATGGCTCATCTGGAACTGCCCTCACGTCGTTAATCCACCAGCCCAGTCTCCAGACATGAATTCCATAAAAAATTTGTGGGCAATTTTGGATCAGGCTATCCGGAAGAGATCAATTTCAACCAAAAACGATTTGAAACCAGCACTTCTTAAAGAATGGGCAAACATACCAAAGGAGACGACCAAAAATTGGTTTCATCGATGGAGAGAAGAGTGAAAGATGTGTTGGCAGCGAAAGGAGGCCACACAAAATATTAATTTTAGTTATAATTAATTTTTTTTTTTGATTAAGTGTACTGCACGAAATAAGCTGTGACCCTAAAATAGTAAATTTATTTTGTTTTCTTTAGTTGTAAGTGTTATTTAGCAAAATGAAAAAAAAATTAACTGCCTATTGATTTAATGAAAGACTATAGAAAAAAACTGCGTTTAAAATAACTTTCTAGCTTTCATGGTTTAGCTGATATCCGAGTTTAAAATTTTCGTTTTGGGCTGCACGAAATAAGGTGTGATCCACTGTATATTCTTGATCAGGGCGACGAGCTGAGTCGATTTAGCCCTGTCCGTCTGTCTGTCCGTCCGTCCGTCCGTCTGTCCGTCCGTATGAACGCAGGGATTTCGTAAACCACAAGAGCTAGAGAGTTGAGATTTTAGATATATATTCTTGTATACCATACGCAGTACAAGTTTATTTTTTTTTTTCGATAACTCATCCTATTTCCTTATTATCGATAACAATCAATATTTTGACTTTGTTTTTAAGCTAGAACTTAAAGACCATAATACCTAGTGATACTTAATTGACTATGTAAATTTCTGTGATGCAAATACAGATAATAAACTTTTTAAATTTTGGATACCTCCTCTCATTAGCCCCATAAGTGGAATTTCAAATATTAGGAAGTTGGGATTTCGCATATATATACCTTTAGATGCCAATATTATGTCTTGAAAATTTCATTAAGAAATTAGATCTAGAACCGAAGTTATTTAACAATCAATTTCTCATAATTCTGCCCAGAATGCAGCCCAAGCGCAGCCGCTAAATCATCTATGCAGTAAGCGGCGCGCGTGCTTGTGTATGTATATGTGTGCGTGTGTGTGTGTGCGCAGTGGGTAATATGTGCAGATAAATGATGTAAGCTAGATTGTTTAAAACACCGCCGCGGACTTGGTTCAGGGGATCTCGTAGTCGGGCAGACCCGACTAGAGCTTTCTTACTTGTTTTCGTATTCGTTTTATTTCTTATAATGTAAAGTATGAGTATACAGAAACGGGTAGCGCGAAATGCCTGCGGGACGGCCGCGAAGCAATGCTTCGCAGGCGCTATGCGCCACCTGAGTCCTACTCAGCTCAACGATAACAATCAATATTTTGACTTTGTTTTTAAGCTAGAACTTAAAGACCATAATACCTAGTGATACTTAATTGACTATGTAAATTTCTGTGATGCAAATACAGATAATAAACTTTTTAAATTTTGGATACCTCCTCTCATTAGCCCCATAAGTGGAATATATTAGGAAGTTGGGATTTCGCATATATATACCTTTAGATGCCAATATTATGTCTTGAAAATTTCATTAAGAAATTAGATCTAGAACCGAAGTTATTTAACAATCAATTTCTCATAATTCTGCCCAGAATGCAGCCCAAGCGCAGCCGCTAAATCATCTATGCAGTAAGCGGCGCGCGTGCTTGTGTATGTATATGTGTGCGTGTGTGTGTGTGCGCAGTGGGTAATATGTGCAGATAAATGATGTAAGCTAGATTGTTTAAAACACCGCCGCGGACTTGGTTCAGGGGATCTCGTAGTCGGGCAGACCCGACTAGAGCTTTCTTACTTGTTTTCGTATTCGTTTTATTTCTTATAATGTAAAGTATGAGTATACAGAAACGGGTAGCGCGAA
>JAWNOY010000320.1:0-83717 GCA_035045545.1 Drosophila gaucha
GTTCTCAGAGAGAGTGTTGAGCGTGTTTTTTTATGCTCCGCAATTTTTCATTATATTTTATTCTAAAACTGCATTAAATTTTGCATTGGCTTGTTTATTTATTTTGCTTGATATAACAAGTGCTTGTTTTTGTGCAGATTTGTTGTGTTGGACTGTGAGTAACTGTGTTATCTTGTTTTTACTTTTTTACGGCGTCTGTCGCTGCATTTTCGGCAATTTGTTTTGCTTTGATCTCTTTTCGAGTTTGGCGCTTCCCAATTTCCCAATTTTACTTGTTTCTGTGTGTGTATTGTATGTGTATTCAAGCTAGAAGTGTGATTGTTTTGTTTGTTTTGCTCTGCATACGAAATCCGCTCTTGAGGTTTTACTCGTTTTAATCTCTGTTCTTCTTCTTGCATTTGATCTTTTTCCACCTCTTTTGCGCTCTCGTAATTTATATTTTTTGCCTTTTGTTTTTGTTTGACCCTGTTGTCAATAATGTCGTGCTGCAAGAAGTCTTGTACATTTCAGCCGCTGCTGATTCCGCACAGCCTCAATTTATTAGTTGGTGGCTGTGGGAAAATATTATGCATACGAAGTGTGCTGGTCTCACAGGACGTGATTGCGACCGAATAACGAAGTTGGGAGTGGTGGCTTGAATTGGTCTTGCCCTAATTGTTTGGAAAAACAATTTTTCTTTCTCGAAAATGTCATAACATTTTGCACGTAAATGATTCCTTAAAGTTAAAAAATGTTGCTAAGCAGCTGACTTGTGATTTCGAGTAAGCTGCGCCGGTAGACTTAGACGATTTCAATTTCGACTGTGCTCCAGTGGCACAATTGGAGACGCTGTCAATACCTGTCCAATCTCCTTTACTCCCTATTCCAGTTCCTTTGCCTTTGAGTTGATCAATCAGTCAGTGTCAATGTTTCCACCAAATAATCTCGACGGTACTTCTGTTACGTCGTCTATTGATGGAGCCATTGTGCCTGAATCTTTACCAGTCCCTAGCGAAAAGAGTAATGCTGTGGAGCTTCGACTTTGGTCGAGTCGCAAACTCAAGGCTCCAACGAAAGTTGTGTGATCCACAGCAGAATCTCAGCTATCGCCTGCTGTTCCAACATTAACTGTTGTAGCTCCGCGCAAACAATTTTTTGTCTCTAGACTTTCGGCAGATACGACTGTGGAATCAATATCTGCAATATCTGAATATTTCAAAGTTTAATTTCACGACTCCACGTGAAATTGCTTCTTTCAAAATCAATGTTCTGGTGGAAATATTTTCAATAATATGTGACCCCTCCTCCTCATATTATTGTTCATGAATTTAAGCCTAAGAATCGAAATCGGCCTTCGCTCGTTTCGAACAAAACAGTGGTACCAACTTCATCCAATAAAATACCAAAAAACTAAATCTTGCTCCTAATCATTTCTCTATCATTTATCAAAATATTAGAGGCCTTAGGAGTAAAATTAGGAACCTGTTCCTAAAGAGCTTTTCTTGTCATAATGACATTATAGCCTTTACTGAAACGTGGTTAAATCCTTCAATCTGTAACAGTTAAATTTTTTCAACTAACTTCACTGCTTATAGACGTGATCGTTTGTCCAGGAATGGTGGAGGTGTTCTTATTGGTATTAACACTTCTTTCCACTCTGAACAGTTTAATTTTATATCGACCCGTCATGCAGAGATTGTTGGTGTCAAAGTCACTTTGCCAACAGGCTCGTTATATGTGACCTGCTCGTATATTGCCCCTTCTTCTGATATACAAGTTTATATTGATCATCTAAACTGTATTAAAGAAGTCTTCGAATTTGTTCAAGATACTGACCCCCCCCCCCCCCCCCCCCCCCCCCCCCCCCCCTTTTTATGGTGTTAGGGGATTTCAACATTCCGAATACTACTTGGTCTTTATTTACTGAATTAAATTATCTAAGTCCATCAATTCAACATGATTTTTTTGAAGGAATGTTCGACCTATTATTGTTTCAAATGAACTCTATATCAAATCATTTGAATCGAATTCTTGGTCTTGTATTCATTAAGGATAACTCAATTATTGATGTTTCTAGATCTTTTCCATTGTCTGTTCCGGAGGATAGCCACCATCCTTCATTAGAGCTAGCTTTGTCCCTTGTAATTCGACATACTGATTCTTCTTTTTCAAACCCATTATCAACTCGTCGTTGCTACCATAAATGTAATTTTAAATTACTAAATGAGTTAATAAATTCAACTAATTGGTCAATTTTGTATGACTCAGTTGACATTAATTTTGCAACTAGCTTCTTCTATAACACTTTAAACTCTATTTTAGATGTTTGTGTGCCAACCTGTGCTGTTTTGCCCCCCACAAATAAGCCCCCTTGGACTTCTCGAAGACTCAATAATTTAAGAAATATTAAATCTAAATATTTCAAAAGATTTAAACAAACTGGTGCGAATGTTGACTGGTCTAAATATATTATAGCAAAGTCAAAATTCCACTTTCTTCTCAATGTTATGAGAATTATTTATTTCGATGCAAAAGTCAATTTGTTCGGGACCCTAAACAATTTTATTCGTTTGTAAACTCGAAGCGTAAATCTTCTTGTTTGCCAAACTCATTTTTTATGGCCTGGATGAAGCTAGCAATGATTCTGTTGTATCTGATCTCTTTGCTACTTTCTTCTAATCCACCTATTCTGCTTGTAGTCCCTATAATATGTCGTACCCATATTATATTTCTTCCTAAATTGTCCTATTTCTCCTACTGTAAGCCTTGATTCCCTTTTATCTGCCATTGGCAGTTTAAAATCCTCTTTCTCCCCTGGGCCGGACAACATCCCTAGTGGTATTTTAAGGAGTGCAGTGGTTCCCTTGCGCTTCCACTGCTAAAGCTCTTTAACCTGTCTTTGGAAACAAGTATTTTTCCGAATATTTGGAAAGAATCTTATATTATTCCTCTCCACAAAAAAGGTGGCAGGTCTGATATTTCCAATTACAGGGAAATCAGCAAAATTATCTGCTATACCAAAACTATTTGAAAAAATAATTACCTCGACTTTGCAACATTTTTGCAAATCCATATTACTCCGACTCAGCATGGATTTGTACAGAGTCGGTCAACTGCAACCAATTTACTTGAGCTTACCTCTTTGATAAATGACGGTTTTGTTGACAAAATGCAAACTGATGTAATTTACACCGACTTTAGTAAAGCATTTGACTCTGTTCATCATGAAATCCTACTTCAAAAGTTAGACCTTATTGGATTTCCTCCCTCACTATTATCCTTGATTTCGTCTTATTTAAAAGATCGAACTCAAAGAGTTTTGCTCAGATCATCCAAATCGAAACTTGTTTATGTTTCGTCGGGTGTACCGCAAGGTAGTCATCTGGGTCCATTACTCTTTACATATTTTCATTAATGATCTTCCATCTTTAATATCTCACTCTCAGATACTTATGTATGCTGATGATGTGAAGCTTTTCCTGTCTTATGCTGATTCTTCCCATCACCTACATCTGCAACAGGACTTTAATTCTATGCAATTATGGTGTGATGATAATCATTTACATTTAAATTGCTCTAAATGTATAGTTATGACCTTTAGTCGTTCAAAAGCCGAATTTGTTAACTATTCAATTAACAATACTTCATTAAAGCGTATTTTTGAAATCAAAGAACTTGGTGTACTCTTTGACTCAAAACTATGTTTAAACAATCATATTTGTACTATTGTAAATGAAGCCAAAGGTGTTTTATTGTTCATTAAACGTTGGTCAAAAGAGTTGAATGATCCTTTTATAACCAAACTTCTTTACATTTCGCTTGTACGACCAAACCTTAAGTACTGCTCTTGTATATGGTCTCCTCAGCATATAATTAATAATAAAAAAAGGATCGCATCGAGCCTGTCCAAAAGCAGTTTTTAATCTTTGCCTTACGAGGTTTGAATTGGGACCCCATTCAACGTTTGCCCTCTTACCGCAGTAGACTTCTGCTCCTTGATCTTCCATCATTAATCAACCGTAGTACTTCACTTTGTGTTATCTTTCTACATAAGTTGATTATTGGTGATATTGACTCCATCTTTCTTTTAGTCTCAAGTTCTCTGTTCCTGGGAAACCAACCAGGTATTTCCGTCCTTTACATTTATCACAGTGCACAACAGATTACTCTCTCATTCTGTATATTTGCTTTTGTCACAATTATAATCATTATAACGTCTTCTCATCTGAACTCTCTTCTTCCTATAATAAAATCCTTGCTTTCAGTTCATCTTCGGGAAATCACTGACAGTACCTAGCTAGCAGTAGGGGCATAGCCGTCGGACTGGCAAAAATCACCCCTAATCGTGGTCAGTGATTTCCCAACTGAAATCACTATCTACTTTTTATTTCTATTTACTTACACTACTAAGTTTAATACGTACTAATTTTGTTTAAGTTTCCTAGTAAATAAATCTTTAGTCTTATAGATTCCAGTAATATCACTGACTAATTTTAGCTGTGATCTGGGGCATAGCTAGCCGGTCGGGCAATTAAAATTCCCCCATAGTGTCGGTGATATTATTAGGGTATTTGATGTAATTTTATATAGGCTATCTTATTATTAGATAATTCTTTTCTTAGGTAAATTCATTTATTTTTATTTTTTTTGTTACCTTCTGTTGCACACGTATAGTCAACATAAATAAATAAATAACAAAATAACAAATATGATGAACTGCGCACACTGGTCTGCCACATCACTGCTATCATTAATTCATGGCCTTTAGTTTCCAATTTCAGAAAATCCAGCAGATTTATATGTATTAACCTTCTACATGTTTTAGTGTGCCTGACATAGCGAAGCTAAACGTCAACCGATTGGATGGGTGGCAACGCGTGAGGTATCTTCAGCAGGTCTTCTGGTCGCGATGGAAAAGGGAATACTTGACTCTTCTTCAACAGCGATCGAAATGGCGAACTTCTCAACCTGGATTGCAATCCAACGACCATTTCTCCGTGGGATGAGAATCTGCCGCTGCTGAAATGGCCACTGGCTAGAGTGATGGAGCTCATCCCTGGAAAGGATGCCGTCGCCCGAGTAGCTGACCTGAAAACGGCTACTGGAGAGACGAGCTGTGTCTGCTGCTGTTGGAGATAGGATTTCAACCGGGGAGTATTTGTTTATGTACTTTAAGTATTTTAATTGTTCTTAGGCGGACACTTGCGACATTGGTCGCTTGCTCGCATTATCATAATTCATGTTTGGCGGACAGCACGACACCTTGGTCACTTGCTCGAATTTTGTTAACTAACTATTGAGTGCTATATTATTCTTGACTAGTCGAACGACATTCGGTCGCTTGCATACAGTGTTTAGTAACAGCAATTGTTATCTTGGATAATCGCTTACGCACTTTGGTCGCTTGCCACAGTGCTAACATGTTCAATAAAGACATTAACTACAACAAAGGTTCAGAAAACTATTAAAAGCTTTCAATTTGTCACAAATGAGCAAGTAACAATTGACCGTGAGCAATTTCCAGTAGTACCTGCAGAGGCTATTACTGTTTATAAAAGTCAAGGGGCTACATATAACAAAGTGGAGGTTCACACGCAGCACAGAATGAAACGTGAAGCATTATACAGTTTGACACGAAAGTGTTTTCACAAAGTCAAATTTATATATTTTTTTACTTTAAGGCTTAAAAAAACATGGTTTGGTTAAGATTTTAATATTTTGTTTTGTTACAGCTAGTTACTTAATCAATTATCTTCTATAATTAATTAATAAAAATTCAAAACTTATTCATGTTGCTTAGATATATAACAAAAACAAAAAAGTGAATTAAATTCAAGTGACACGAAAGTGTTTGCACAAACGTTACTTCTAGTTTCTACTTATCGCGTTATTCGCAATAACCGTTGTTCTCGGAATTTTCCGTACACAGATTTGTTGCTAATGCAATTTTTTGACCAATTTAATCACTTTTCGTTTGAGTTGATGCAGATTAGACACAGATTTGAGAACATTAAAAATGCCTGGAAAACGTTTATCGTTTGATATGATTCAGTTGGTTTACTATAACCATTCCATTGGGAAAACGGTCCCGCAGATTGCAGAAATGTTCGCAATTTCGAGGAGAACCGTCTACAATATTTTAAGTCGCGCAGAAAATGAGGGAAGACTGCAAACGATGCCTCCAACTGGACGACCTTGCGCTTTAAATGATAGTTCCGAGCGGATTATGACCCGAAAAATCCACAAAATTCCGACTATTTCGACCTGAACGCTTGCCAGTGAGGAATGACTTTTCATCCAGAGCTGCGCGGAAAAAACCGTTGATGTCGGCTGATCACATAAATAGACGCCTAACATTCGCCAGAATGCTCGTAGGACAGCCAGACTCATATTGGGATGAAGCTATATTTTGCGATGAGACCAAAATGATGCTTTATTACAATGACGGACCCAGCAGAGTGTGGCGCAAGCCGTTAAAAGCACTTGAAAGAAAAAATATAATTCCAACAGTAAAGTTTGGAAAACTTTCGGTGATGGTGTGGGGGAGCATCTCAAACAAAGGGGTGGGCGACTTGTGCTTTATTGAAAACACAATGGATGCTAAACAATATTTAGACATTTTACGCAAACATTTGGTAGCCAGTGCCCACAAATTTGAGTTTTTTAGGGAGGGTAAGCCAATATTCAAGTTCTACCAAGACAATGATCCGAAGCATAAGGCCAACACAGTAAGGTTCTGGCTACTTTATAATTGTAAAACGGTGCTCGATACTCCCGCTCAGAGTCCAGATCTCAATCCTATCGAGAACTTGTGGGCCGATCTGAAAAAACGGACAGCTAAGCGACTGCCAACAAATAAAACTGAGCTGAAGGCGTTAATTTTGGAGGAATGGCAGAAAACACCAATTGAATACGTTCAAAAGCTTATCAAATCGATGAATAAACGATTGGAAGCGGTTATTAAAGCCAACGGTGGATATACCAAATACTAATTTTGAATTTAAACTGTTTAAAATAGCTCTATTTAATTTAATTTACTTTTGTGCAAACACTTTCGTGTCACTTGAATTTAATTCACTTTTTTGTTTTTGTTATATATCTAAGCAACATGAATAAGTTTTGAATTTTTATTAATTAATTATAGAAGATAATTGATTAAGTATGTTTTTTTAAGCCTTAAATAAAAAAATGTAGAAATTGGACTTTGTGAAAACACTTTCGTGTCAAACAGTATGTAGCTTGTAGTAGGGCAACCAATGCAGCTGGGCTCTACATAATTGGTGAATTTTTAAGGCAAAACATGATGCAGGCTCACTTGTCACTCAAGACGCAGTTTGATCATTTGATCAATGAGACAGCCTTCAGTCTATTTTTTCATAATACTGAAAGACTGCATTGTCATTTTGAGAACATATCGTCCAATCAACTTCTTTTGAAATCCAATATTCTGTGCTCCGTTGAACGCAGCACATATTCTTACGAGTCCTATGCTCTATCAGATTTTTATACCGTTGTCCGAATAGACGTAGATGGAAGTTTCACAAGTCGTCCAAAACGTGGTATTATAATATACATTAAGAACGAGCTTTTAGTTGTAGTTCGACAGGTCAACATTTTGATGGACCGCATGTTTTTGAGTATACCATTTTTAAATACAATTCAATTATTTTTAATATTGTACCGAAGTCCATCTTATTCCTTGCGTAAATTTGAAATTGAACTTGAAGATTTATTTCATCAGTTGGATTTTTTAAGAAGTCAGTCAGTAATTTTAGGAGATTTTAATTTATGCCTGCGAGCTCTATCAGGTTGTTGTAGAAATACATATCATTTTCTGATTTCTCATAATTTTGTATCTATGCTAAATTTAAAATCTTCTACAGCAAAGTCCGATACCCATATTGACTGGGCATTTTCAAATTTAGGTAGTGTAGAGGCCACATTTCAAACCATTTATAGCCACCACAGCGGAATTTCTTTAAGCCTTTATTTTAAGTTGTTCGCAGAGCATGTAGTTTTCAATTTTAATGTTTATTATTAAATATTTTTATGCCCTGAATCCATTGAAAATGGGAATTCATGGTATAATGGTTTTGTGACAATGTATGTAACAGGCAGAAGGAGGCAGGCCATAATAACTCATCCTATTCCCTTATTATCGATAACAATCGATATTTTGACTTTGTTTTTAAGCTATAACTTAAAGACAATAATAGCTAGAGACACCAAATTGATTATGTAGGTTGCTCTGGTTGGATACAGATAACAAAGTTTTTAAATTTTGGATACCTCCCCCCCATTAGCCCCATAAATAGAAAAAACGTATTTCAAATACTAGGGAGTTGGGATTTCGCATATATACACCTTTCGATGTCAATATTATGTTCTAAAAATTTCATTAAGAAAGTAGATCTAGAACCGAAGTAATTTAACAATCAATTTCTCATAATGCTGTCCAGAATGCAGCCCAAGCGCAGCCGCTAAATCATACACGCAATAAGCGGCGCGCGTGCTTGTGTATGTATATGTGAGTGGGTGTACCGGTGTGCGCGCAGAGGGTCATATACAAGGATAAAAGTGTAAGCTAGTTGTTTAAACACCGCCTCGGACTTGGTTCAGGGGATCTCGTAGTCGGGCAGACCCGACTAGAGCGTTCTTACTTGTTTATATAATGTAATATTTACAATTTTTATACCCGGCCCTTTGAAAATGGGAAATCAGGGTATAATGGTTTTCCAAAACGTATGTAACTGTCAGAAGGAGGCGTGGCAGACCCCATAAAGTATATATATTCTTGATCAGGGCGACGAGCTGAGTCGATTTGGCCCTGTCCGTTTGTTTGTCCGTCTGTCCGTATGTATGAACGTCGATCTCAGAACATATAAAAGCTAGAGACTTCAAATTTTGCATGATGGTCTGTGTATACAGCGCACATATCGAGTTTGTTTTAGATTATTTAGATATTCGATCAATTTTCCTGTTTTAATGGTATCGATTTAAAACGTTATCAAGATTCAGTTTTTTGACCATATCTTTTACATATTTTTAGCTACAGCTACCAAATTTTGCTGTTAGCTTTTTGCAAATCAAATACATTTTCTTTTTTTTTATATTTTGGATACCGGCTCCACATTTTACAAAACAAATTTATTAAAAAAAAAAATTATCAAAGCCACAATTTTTTTAAATTTTTTAACCAAAACCGTATTTACTATAAAATAATAGCATTCAATGCTGATAATTGCATTCAAATCTGTAAGTTTACATTAAAATTGTAATTTTTTTTTTTTTTTTTTTGGGTAATTTTGTTGTAAAATTTCTGTTATTTACAAAAACAACTTAAATTAAACTAATAATAATCATAACAACAACATTATGCCATTTTAACTTATAGTTTTAGTTGGCTTTTTGGTTCTTGCTTTAAATTTTCCTGTTTGCCAGATCCGCTGGATGCTGCCTTCTCAGTCTTCTCACCACCCCGTGTCCTCTCCTGGAGCCATTCTCCAAGAGGCGCCAGGCTAAAATGTTTGGGTGGGTTTTCAGCCGCTCGATTAGTCCGAAGCTTGTTTGTTATAACGCCCCAATTTTGGGGACTTTTAGATCTGATTCGATTTCACAGGTGCGCATGTACCACGGTGCCCAGTGATCAATCGCAAATTTTTGCTTGTGTATCCTAACCTTAGAGAGGTGGGACTTTGCAGCAATACCATAGACTTGCAACCCATACCGCCAAGCAGAAGCTTGATAGTTTTGTAAACTGCACCTTGTTTTGAAGTGATAGTTTACTTCTACTTTTAAGAGCCAGTACATTTTTTGTATCCTGGCCTTTATCGAACGGCAATCACGTTATTGCGACTTAATGTAAGTCGTCGATCCAATGAATTCTCAGGTTTTATAAGATGCTTTGTGGCTCACTAGCTGTTGTGGAAATTTACACCCGGGCAATCGGCGGTTTAAAGATATGTGACATAGCGCATTGTCTATTATACCTATTCCAAAGATTGGCCATTTTTGAAAGAATCTTGCAAGGTATCCTGGCCCAGAAGAACCATTCCTCGCCAAATAGTGTGTCATCTGCGATTTTAGTTTGGGCGTCCTCCAGAGGAACTTCAGGTCCAGAAGGCTTATTACGTAAAAAGGTGTAAGGTCGGGCCCAACACGCTACCTTGAGGGACACCAGCACAGATGGCCTTTACACTGGACTCACACCTGGTAGACCACCGTAAAGGATTAGTAGGTATCGCACTATGACCACAGTTGAGGTGGCAGCATACTCTTCAGCTTACAGAGGAGACCATCATGCCAAACTCGGTCGAAAGCCTGTTTGATATCGATTAAGTAGCCACCACGTTTCCTTAGCCTCAAATCCTCCGAGTTTTTAACCACCCTATTCAGCTGCTCAGGAGTTCCATGAGACTTCCGAAATCCAATTGAAAGGGAGGTTTTCTTTGCACTGTTTTAATGCTCAGACAACGTTCAAAGAGTTTAGCTATACCAGAAAGCAGACTGATTGGCTTGTAGGAATCCAGAGCGTATGGGCTTTTTCCGGTCTTTTGAATCATGCAGATTCTGGCCTTCTTCCACTGTTTTGGAACATGTTCATGTTCAGCACCGCGTTAAATAACAATACAAGAGAATCGCTTTGCGTGGCAAGACTTTTATTGTAAAATTATCAATGCCATCTTCCCCCGGGGAGTTTTTTGTCTTCAATGATTTTATCTGAGCAGTTACTTCCTCAACTGTGACTGGGGAAACTGGTAAGCAAAGTTGGCCAGGGCTCTCTAACGTCGTCTGGACCTTACTTTTCCAGTGGTGGGCAAGTTTGAATGGTTTAAACCGGGCCTCCAAGTCATCGGCAAAAGCTTCAGCGCGTCAATGGAGTTTTGACCCAGGACCCGTCAGCCTTCTTAATTGGAAATTCTGGAGAATGTTTCCAGATAGTTTCCACAAAGAATGCTTTCCAGAGTCATTAGGACAAATATTTCATAAAAAGATGTAATTTTCCTTTATTTTTTGATTCTCTAAGAGTTTTTGATCCTATTGGACACTCTGCGATAGACTCTATCACCACAGGATACGGGTACGACAATACTTCTTCTCAGTCTTCTTTTAATGACCAGCATTGCCTCTATAGGTAGGGGAAGTCTCTTACGCAGTCTTGTATCTGGCTGGGCTTATGGAGAAGCATAAGGGCCGAGTCACTTTGTTAAGAAAGATGGCGCGAACATCTTCATGTCCTCTGGATTTAAATATTCAGGTCAAGTGTTTCCTCCAGTTCTCGGCTAAATCCAGCTAATTGGTGCCTAGTTGTAAAAGTCGACCTTTCTTAAAATAGCTTTCGGTGCAGTGTCTACGGCAATTAGTAATGGGAGTGGTGAGAGGATAGTTGATACTCCATTTATATTAAATTTCTGACTGTAGCCCTTTGAAGATAATGAAATCAAGAGCGCTGGGTGTACCTCTGTGTGCATACGGATAGTGAGTCGCCTGGCCAGTCGCTAAGATTTCAACTGAAGAACGTTCAACAGCGTCCTGTAAGCGGCTACCTCTTGTATCTGCTCTCATATTCAGAGAGAGTTCTTTGAGAGCGATTGTCGTGTTTTTGTGTGCTCTGCAATTGTTTGCCTTTATCGTGTTTTATACCTGATAAGAATTGTCAACTTTTGATCATTTTTAATATTTGAGGCAAGTGTTTGTTTTATGCAAAGATATAATCTGTTGATCACATCGGTATTTTGATTTTACGGCGTCTGCGTAATATTTATATTGTTGTGCTTCTTATTTGCTTTTTTTGGCGTTTCTATTTTTCATACACTTGTTTGTTTGTGTAGTGCTTTCGGCTTTGTGCTCAAAAACGTTCGTGTTGTTGTTTTTCTGTGCTGATTCGTTTTTGCAGTGCAACGATAAGTTCTCTTGAGTGTTTACTCTTTCGCCTTTTCTGTCTCTCTCGCCTTTCTTTCTTCTTTTGCGCTCTCTCAATTCTTTTCCGTTGCTCTGTTGTTTAACCCCAGTTGGAAATATGTCGTGTTGTAAGAAAACTTGCACATATCGCCAAGCCGTTGATTCTGCACAGCCGCAATTTATTAGTTGCTGGCTGTGTCAGAATTTAATGCATGCTAAATGTGCAGGCCTTACAGGGCGCGATTGCGACCGAATTACAGCAACTCCCAAAGCTGGGAGTGGTGGCTTAATTTGGTCTTGTCCAAGTTGTTTGGACAAGCAATTTTCATTCTCTAAAATGTATAATACATTGAGAATTGATTTTTTAAAATTGAAAAATGTAGCTAAGCAGTTGACTAGCGAGTTCGAAACTAGCAGTGAACGCCTTAGTGAGTTCAATTTTGACTGTGCTCCCAAAGCACAATTGCAGATGCAATCATTACCGGTTACATCTCAATTGCCTCCTTTACCAGCTCCGTCCCCTTTAGTTGTTCAGCCAATTTTATCTCGGGTTTCAACAAATGAATTCAATGGTACTTCTTCTCCATCTTCTATTGCTGGAGCCATTGACCCGGAATCTTTACCGGGCCCGAGCAGTAAGAAGGATGGTGTTGATTTTCGACCGGTCTCGAGTCGGAAAAATAAGACTTCAACGAAAGTTGTGAGTGACACGACAGATCCTCCTCATATCCCTACTGTCCCTACATTAACAGTTGTTGCTCCGCGCAAACAAGTTTTTGTATCCAGGCTTTCGGCAGATACTACAGTGGAGTCAGTATCTGCTTATATTTCCAGTAAGTCCGCATCCCCTGTGTTGATTTCAAAATTCAATTTCTCGACTCCTCGTGAAATTGCATCATTCAAAATCAATGTGCCGGTGGAAATGTTTCCAACTATTTGTGATCCCAAATTTTGGCCTCCACATATAGTTGTCCATGAGTTCAAGCCTAAGAATCGAAATCGCCCATTGCCTGTTTCGATCAAATCCTCTTTGGTACACGCTACCTCTACTAATGTACCAAAAAACTAGATTTCACTCCCAATCAGGTCTCTATAATTTATCAAAATGTTAGAGGCCTTAGGAGCAAAATAAAAAACCTGTTTTTAAAGAGCTTTTCATGTCATAATGACATTATAGCCTTTACTGAAACATGGTTAAATTCCTCTGTCTGTAACTGTGAAATTTTTTCAAATAATTTCAATGTCCATAGACTTGATCGTTCGGTTCGGAATGGTGGTGGTGTTCTAATCGCTGTTAACACTTCTTTCCATTCTGAACCGTTCACTTTTAGATCGCTCGGTCATGCCGAGATCATTGGGGTCAAAGTTAAACTCCCAACACGCTCGTTATACATGACTTGCTCCTATATTGCCCCTTCCTCCGATATACAAGTTTACATTGATCATTTAAACTGTATTAAGGAAATCTTCGAATTTGTTCAAGATACTGACTTATTTGTGGTGTTAGGTGATTTTAATATTCCGAACACTACTTGGTCTTTATTTTCTGAATCAAATTATTTCATTCCATCAACTCAACATGATTTTTTTGATGGAATGCTTGACCTTCCTTTGTTTCAAATGAACTCAATATCAAATCATTTGAACCGAATTCTTGATCTTGTATTCATTAATGATAATTCCATTATTGATGTTACTAGATCTTCTCCACTGTCTGTTCCGGAGGATAACCACCATCCTTCATTAGAGCTAGCTTTGTCCCTAATTATTCCACATACTTTTTCTTCTTCTGTAAACTCTTCATCACTTCGTCGTTGCTATCATAAATGTAATTTTAAATTACTAAATGAGTTAATTAATTCAACTAATTGGTCAATTTTGTATGACTCAGTTGACATTAATTTTGCAACTAGCTTCTTCTATAACACTTTAAACTCTATTTTAGATGTTTGTGTGCCTACCTGTGCTGTTTTGCCCCCCACAAATAAGCCCCCTTGGTCTTCTCGAAGACTCAATAATTTAAGAAATATTAAATCTAAATATTTCAAAAGATTTAAAAAAACTGGTGCGAATGTTGACTGGTCTAAATATATTATAGCAAAGTCAAAATTCCACCTTCTTAACTCTCAATGTTATGAGAATTATTTATTTCGATGCAAAAGTCAATTTGTTCGGGACCCTAAACAATTTTATTCGTTTGTAAACTCGAAGCGTAAATCTTCTTGTTTGCCAAACACATTTTTTCATGGGCTGGATGAAGCTAGCAATGATTCTGATGCATCTGATCTCTTTGCTAATTTCTTCCAATCCACCTATTCGGCTTGTAGTCCCTATAATATGTCATACCCATATTATATTTCTTCGCTAAATTGCCCTATTTCTCCTACTGTAAGCCTTGATTCCCTTTTATCTGCCATTGGCAGTTTAAAATCCTCTTTCTCCCCTGGGCCGGACAACATCCCTAGTGGTATTCTTAAGGAGTGCAGTGGTTCCCTTGCGTTTCCATTGCTAAAGCTCTTTAACCTGTCTTTGGAAACAAGTATTTTTCCGAATATTTGGAAAGAATCTTATATTATTCCTCTCCACAAAAAAGGTGGCAGGTCTGATATTTCCAATTACAGGGGTATAGCAAAATTATCTGCTATACCAAAATTATTAGAAAAAATAATTACCTCGACTTTGCAACATTTTTGCAAATCAATTTTATCTCCGACTCAGCATGGATTTGTTCAGAGTCGGTCAACTGCAACCAATTTACTCGAGTTTACCTCGTTGATAAATGATGGTTTTGTTGACAAAATGCAAACTGATGTAATCTACACCGACTTCAGTAAAGCATTTGACTCTGTTCATCACGAAATCCTACTACAAAAGTTAGACCTTATTGGATTCCCTCCCTCACTATTATCCTGGATTTCGTCTTATTTAAAAGATCGAACTCAAAGAGTTTTGCTCAGATCATCCAAATCGAAACTAGTTTATGTTTCATCGGGTGTACCGCAAGGTAGTCATCTGGGTCCATTACTCTTTACTCTCTTCATTAATGACCTTCCGTCTTTAATTTCTTACTCTCAGATACTTATGTATGCTGATGATGTAAAACTTTTCCTGTCTTATGCTGACTCGTCGCATCACCTACGCCTGCAAAAAGATTTTAATTCTATGCAGGTGTGGTGTGATGTTAATCAGTTACATTTAAATTGCTCTAAATGTATGATTATGTCTTTCAGTCGTTCAAGACCCCAGCTTGTTAATTATTCAATTAACAGTATTCCCTTGAAACGTATTTTTGTAGTCAAAGATCTTGGTGTACTCTTTGACTCCAAATTATGTTTCAACAGTCATATCTCGACTATAGTAAATGAAGCCAAAGGTGTTCTAGGGTTCATTAAACGCTGGTCGAAAGAGTTTAATGATCCTTTTATAACCAAACTTCTTTACACTTCGCTTGTTCGGCCAATCCTTGAGTACTGCTCTTGTATATGGTCTCCTCAGCATAAGACTAAACAGGATCGCATTGAGTCTGTCCAAAAACAGTTCTTAATCTTTGCTTTACGTGGATTGAATTGGGACCCCATTCTACGTTTTCCATCTTACTCCAGTAGGCTTCTGCTCCTTGATCTTCCGTCATTAATCAATCGTAGATCATCTCTTGGTGTAATTTTTCTACATAAATTGATTATTGGTGACATAGACTCCATCTTTCTTTTAAGTCGTCTCAATTTCTCTGTCCCTGGGAGACCAACCAGGTACTTTCGTCCCTTGAATTTACCTATGTGCACAACAGATTATTCTTTGCACAATTCGTTTCATGTCCTCTGCCATAATTATAATCAATTTTATAGCGTCATCTCATCTGAACTCTCTCTTCCTTTAATCAAATCCTTGCTTTCAGTTCACTTTCGGGAAATCACTGACAGTGCCTAGCTATGAGTAGGGGCATAGCCGGCCGGACTGGCAAAAATCTCCCCCATCGTTATCAGTGATTTCCCAGCTGGTATCGCTTCCTATTTTCTTTTTTAATTTTTTAACGCTATTAATTTCAATACTAATTTTTGTTTAAGTTTCCTATTAACAAAACCTTTTGATTTATAGATCCCAATAACATCACTGACTACATTGAGCTGTGATTTGGGGCATAGCTGGCCGGTCGGGCAAATAAAATTCCCCCAACGGGTCGGTGATGTTATTAGGGTATACATTGCTGTAATTTTACTTTAGGATATCTATTTATACTTTGTTAAATCTTATTTTTTACTTTTTATATATTATTTTTGTTTTCGTTGACACTCGTCTTTGTCAACATTATTAAATAAATAAATAAATAAATAAATAAAGTTGCCCCAGAGCCTGCTTTTGGCATTAAAATTAAAAACCTTTTAAAAACCAATTATTGAAAAGATATTGCCTGATTAATAAGAACAGCCGCTCCTCCTCTTGGTGTATTACTGGGATGGTCTGCCTTATGAACATTGTACCCAGGTATAAAAATATTCACACCCTGCTGAAGCCATGTTTCAGTGATAAACATAACATCTATCTTATGTACATTTAGGAATTGCTTTAGTTCCTCGACATGTCTAGTAACCCCACGAGCATTCCATAATCCGAAACTTAAAGTGAGTCGTGTCATTTCTTGGCGTTCAGTAGACTTTGACATATGTACCTAAGGTATTGGGTTGATTCTTCCAATTCTTTAAGCCTCGCTTGAAATGAGTCGATTTTAGTTGTAAGGGCCTCAATGGCATCCTCAAGCCAAGAGTTTTCTGTTCGGGGCTTGCTTTTTCCTATTCCTTGGTCCACTTGCTTGGGAGGAGTAACTCCTTTTAGTCCTGCCCGTAGAGTGTCAGAAAAAGAGACACCACCACGTATAATGGAAGCCGGTACGAATTGTTGCTGATTACTATTTTGTCGATTTCTTTGTATACTGGCTCCGTGTTTATCAGTTATTACTGAATTTATTTTTGGTCTACGTTCATCCATTTTTGTTTTGTAGACGCGGCATCCTCTGTACCAAGCCACATGGTTTCCTCCGCAGTTGGCACAACAAACTTTGTCTCTTGAAGTTTCTCTGCATTGGGCAGTTGGGTGTTCTTGGGCACACTTTCCACACATAAATGGTCTCATACAATAGTTTTTCTTATGCCCATATCCTTGGCATCTATGGCACAAAATTTTTTGTGAATTTTGTTTGTTCAATCGCAATTTCAGTTTCATTGTAATTCTCGCCACATTCTCGCTACTTTAGTGGCGTTTTTGTCACCGAGCATAACATGAAGAGTGTGGTGTTATGGTTAGAGATGGCGGCTTGCAAGCGGGGAGTCGCAGGTTCAATTCCCGCTGCTGTCAACATTTTTTGTTAAACATCATATTTTTTTACTGTTGCATTCATATCTTTCTGTATGTACGTAAAAATGCAAACTCGAACAGAGGTTCAGGGGATGTAGTAGTCGATCAGTCCCGACTAGAGCGTTCTTAATTGTTTCAATTAGAAATTTTTATACCCTTGCAAAAAGGGTATATTAATTTTGGTCAGAAGTTTGCAACTCAGAGAAGGAAGCAACGCAATATCCTCCGAGACTATTAGAGCTACAGAGCTGAAATTATGCACATATGACTACTATATCCTATAGCTCCCATAGGACAGATCGGTTTTAAGAAATGTTTTAGTGGGATAACTTCGACGTTATTAAAGTCAGAGACTTGAAATTTGGAATATATACTCCTGAGTTGCACCCAAATACAAAAAAAGATATAGATTATATAGTGGCAAATCGGATAAAACTAAATCTTCGACAGTTTTGAAGCTAGAGCATCCAAATTTCGAAAGTAATATACTTTTGGCCTCCCCTTCAGATTGATCAAAAAGTTATATATCCATGCCTACTTGGGCGTGGCAAATAGGGAAAGTCTATAAAGTGCTTAACATAAATCCTTCAATATTTTGGACGCTGTTAAAGCCAGAGACTTGAAACTTAAAACATATATTTGTATCAACCACCCCTAGAAAAAAAGATAAAGAATATATATCTACGCCTTTTAGGGGCGTGGCAAATCAAAAAAAAACTATATTTTCTACAATTTTACACCTAGAGTTCTAAAAATTTACAAAAACGTTAAGCTTCACCGTTTCGCTAAAATTATGATAAGTTATATATATCCGCCTCTTAGGTGCGTGGCAAATCGGAGAAAACTATATCTTCCAGTCTTATAGATAAAGCTTCAACATTTGATATATAGGTTGCTGTTGCCCTGCTTTTTGTTGCATTCAAATTATAATCTGTCTGTATATATTTAAAAATGCATACTCGAACAAATGTTCAGGCGATCTCGTATTCGGGCAGTCTCGACTAGAGTGTTTTTATTTGTTTATTTTTCTTGTTGCTTAAAAACAAACGTTTTCGGGACAGCTCCAACATGCAACGCGAAAAACAGCAATAGCAAAAGCAATAGCTGACGTCAAATATCGAAGGCTGCTAATGGAATCAACCAACGCGAAGTATGAATTATTACTGTATGAATTCTGTAGATGATGTCGAGCACACTTTCTTCTCCTGCGAAAGGTGGATGGAAGAAAGAAACGCCCTTTTTGTCTGTCCCATGGAGTCGAAAGCATAGTGCATCGAATGTGTAGAGAAAATTATGGGTGAAAAACAGTCTGCGACTTTGCAGAAACTGGGACCTGGGCGCAGGAACACAGAGTATAGTGCGAAGTTAGATCACATATAAGGGCCCCACTTTGAAGGGTAATGCTGGATAATGTCCGGTTCCGAGCTGGGAAGCAGCCCTAGAGAGAGGAGGGGTTTTAGTCGCTACATATTAATGGTTTTATATTTATTTTTTTTAATATCAATTTCATGAACCTAGTAACCTACATGTCAAATTTGGATGCTCTACCTCCAAGACTGTAGGAGATACAATTTTATCCTATTTTCCACGCCCCAAATGGGCTTAACTATATATACTATATCTTTTTTGGTAGAGGTAGGATACTAGTGTATATATTCCAAGTCCCAACTCTTATAGTAATTTCCGATTTCCACGTGTCCAGAGTTCGTGGATATTTCTTTTTTAATTTATCTTAAGGGGAGGTCAACAGTACCCGACGTGCCAAATTTGGATGATCTTGCTACAAAACTGTAGGAGACAGAGTTTTATCCGAATTGCCACGCCCTCAATGGGCGTAGATATATACCCTATATCTTTTGCGTCCGCGTTATGTACACGAGTATACATTCCAAATCCCTTTTGTAAGACTGCAACATTGATGAAAATAACAGCGTTTTAGTCTTAATATCACAGCATTTCCCGATTTGCCACGCCCCCTTTAGGCGTATCGGAAAAATACTTATAGTTGATCTGTCGCGGATATACACGAGAATATATTCCTAATTTCAAGTCCCTAGCTTCTGTGGTGTCCAAATGGTTTGCGTTCAGACAGACGGACAGCGAGACGGACATTGAACAAAACCAATATACTCAAAGTGGTTGATTTTTCTGCAATAGTTTTCCTTAGGAGGGAAGCATGGGACCTCCCGATATTGTAATTTCTCAAATTTTCCTGTAATTCCGCTTGTGCATACATGCATACATACATACACTATTCTAGAGAGCGCTGAGCGTGTGCAGGTCGCACTTACGCATATCTCGGTTCATCTTGCTCGATCTCTCTGCTTTTTATAGCCTTGCAAAAAGGGTATATTAATTTTGGTCAGATGTTTGCAACGCACAGAAGGAAGCATCTCCGACTATATAAAGTGTATATATATTCTTGATCAGCACAACGAGCTGAGTTGATATAGCCATGTCCGTCTTTCCGTGTGTCTATCCGTTTGTCTGGATCACCTCAATCTCTTCCAAGACTATTAATCCTACAGTGCTGAAATTTTGCACATAGGCTGGAATCTGCTGTAGGCATTGTATCTCGGAATCATCTAGATCGGATGACTATATCCCACAGCTCCCATAGGACAGATCGGTTTTAATAAATGTTTTAGTGGGATAAATTCGGTGTAATTTAATTCTAATACTTAAAATTTGGTATACTCGTGTAGTATATATAGCTACGCCTATTAGGGGAATTGCAAATCGGTTAAAGCTGTATCTTTTACAGTTTGAAGCTAGAATACCGGGAAAGTCTATATAGTGTTTAACACAAATCTTCTATTATTTTGGGTGCTTTTTGAGCCAGAAAGTTGAAACTTAAAATATATATTTGTGTAGATCACCTTCCAAAAAAACAAAATGTAGTAGATACTGCTACGCCTATTATGGGAGTGGCAAATCGGTAAGAACTGTATAATTTACAATTTTACATCTAGAGACAGTAAAATTGAGAAATACGTTAAGCTGGATTGTTTTAACAAAATTTAAAAAAAATCATATATATCCGCCTCTTTTGGGTTTGGTATATCGGCTTAAACTATATTTTAATAGATAGAGCCCCAAAATTTGATATACTGGTTACTGTTGCGCTCCTTCACAGATTGATCAAAAATTATATAGATCCACTTCTTAATGGCGTGGCAAATTGGAAAAAAATATATAATCCAAAGTTGAATAGATAGAACCCCAAATTTTGACACTTAGATTATTGTTGCCTTACTTAACAGATTGCTTAACAGATTAAAAAACTCTATATTCTTCAAATTTACATCTAGAGATTCAAAATTTTCCATATATATCAGTCATCTGTCTTCATGGCAAGCCAGAGAAAAATATATCTATATTCTGTACAATTGCTAGGGTATTACCAAACTTCGGGTTGGCCGAAGTTAGCCCATCCCCTCTAGCTAATACTGTGAAGTCTCACTGCTTAGTGAAGAGAGAGTAAGGGACCGAGGAAAGTTGAGTGGGACCTGTGGCACAAAAAAACCTGATAAAAACGTTGTAATATATATCCCATATATGTGTTGTATGGTTATTAATTTTTTTTTTTTCGTTTTTTTTTAAATATTTTTTTATAGTGTTACTATTAATAATAACTTATACTATAGTGGTAATTTAAATTCAACAATATATATACATATGTACATACTTAAATCTAGATAATAGGGTGACTGAGTGGGAAAAGGGAAAGATTAAAGGGTTCTGTGGGACATGTCGGTTGGGTGAACTCTCTTGAGACTCCTTCTCATCCTTGCTCCGCAGATACGTCTCCATCTTAGGAGCCTTCGCGCCAGTTGGTTAGGGTGATGTGCGAGTTTGTTTAAGTATGCAGTAGCTTGGCGGTTAATCACATCTCCGATCCTAGGTACATGGAGTTCTTTGTCTATGTCGCTGTTGCGTATATACCATGCCGCACCGGACATTCTTCGCAAGATTTGGGACTGGGCTACTCGCATTTTATTGAGGTTCAACTTTGCCCCTATGCCGTATACCTGAATACCATATCTCTAAATGGGTGCAAGGATGACTTTGTATATCAGCGTCTTGCTAGTAATTGAAAGTTTGTTCTTGGCGTTAAGAAGCCAAGCCAAACTGCTCGCCTTAGCCTTGAGACGCTTGACTTTGTCCGTAATATGGCGCTGAAAATTTAGCCGTTTGTCCAGAGTGACTCCAAGGTATTTAGCCGTTTGTCTAGAGTGACTCCAAGGTATTTGTGGGCATCCTTCTGGTCTAAGACTTGGCCAAGTAAGTATACCCCGGGAGAGGTTTATGCTCTGAGGCTGTATGTGACAGATCCACACTTATCAGGGTTTATGTCAATATTCCATCTACAGGCCCAGTTGGTCCTCGCCCGGAGTCTTGTTATTGCGAAGTTCTTTGATTTCCTCTTCCACTTCCGTAAGAGTGATAGGAGCTACAGGGAGGGCCATCTGCAGTGGAGCTTCTAGATATTCGGCTACTATCTGTACTCTTCTTGGCGACGAAGTCTCGAACGGCTGGAATCTTTCTTCCAGATTTTTCGCAAATGCTTCCACTCTATCCTGGGGGATCTTGCCCAAGAGCCATCTGGGTTTCGGCCTGGGAATTTTGGTGAAACTTGCCTTTTGAACCTCCTAGTAAGCTTCCAGAGCGCAAAACTTGAACTTTCATCAGGAGTATCTTTCTCCAGGAAGGCGTCTGTGGCTTCTCTTTTTAGTATGGCTAATACCTTTTTCACCCTGTTAGAGATCCTTCCATATAGTCTGTCGATCGCCGGGTCATTGGTTCTGATGAACTCGCGTCTGAGGCGCTTCTTGAGCGTTAGGAGGCCAACTGCTTCCGGAGAGGGTGAGGTTGCTACGTCTACAGGGAGTTGCACCAGCTGGGGCCGCAATTTGGGCAGCGCGCTTAGTTTTGTTAATAAGTGTTTCGACAGCTTTGTCGACATCTTCCGCCGTGTTTAACTCCGTGTTGAGATTAAAAGCATTGTTCATCTCGTCTTGGAAGAGTCTGATGTTGGCACCGGGAGAAACAAGCCTCGTCATTGGAGTAGTTCGTTGAGGCGACATTGATAGAGAAGCCACCAAGGGCTAGTGATCTGATGAAAGCTCATACTCTTCTCGCACCGAGAGCAGACTGCTAGCTATACCCTTGAACATGTATAAGTCAATGCACGTGGGCGTATCCCTCCTATTATAGGGGTAGTAGGTGGGTCTACCAGTGGCTAGCACTTGTGTTGCACTGCTGGTAATACAGCCATGAAGCGCAATACCTCTAGCGTTTGCCGGCATACTGCCCCAGAGTCGATGTTTGGCGACGATAAATTTGTGACCAAGCTTATCAAGTAGACTGCCAAACTCAGAAGTACTCCAAGGCAACCCTGGTGGAAGGTACGCTGCAGCCACGGCGATTTCACCTAAATAAGTGGATACGATTACAGTTGCCAACTGTGCGTAATTCGTCATAATAGGTTGTTGGAGATAGTGCACTAATCTCTGCCTGATTAGTACACATGCTCCGCCTCTAGGACACCCTCCAGGGTGATCTGCTCGATAACATGTGTACTCTGCCATGTTGAAGTAGGACCCATCGTTTAAGAAAGTCTCTGAGATAAGCATGATGTCGATTTCGTGCTTGGTCAGAAACACTCGTTTAGCTCGTTAGTATTTGGGATGATTCTACGAGCGTTCCACGTACCGAGGCGCAGCGTAGTAGCCATTATTTGCGCTGCTTCCCCGGCTTGGAACCTCTGAGTTCCTTGATCACCTCTAACAGCTCAGCGATGGTTTTCCGAAGACCCGCAATGGTCTGTTGCATGGATATTATGGTCTGCGCTAGTGAGCTGCTGCTTTATAGTACGCGTGGACTGAGAGTAGCCTTCACGCATCGCGGGACCAATGTTGACTCCGGGCTTACGGCTTTTGAGCCGCTGGACGTGTACTCTGCAGCTCTTATTAGTTGCTTCGTGGTTTCCGTGACAATTGACGCACACCAGGTCGCCATAAGTCTTTGCCTGGCACAGGCTAGAACCAGTCCAGTGAGGCTCACTGCATTTAATAATAATTATTATAATTATTCAATAATTCTTGGTATGATCAAATCCAAAGCAATGGTAACATTGAAGCATCTCCACTCTAACCCTTTGCCGACCGACTTTATTGATATTTAGGGCCTCCCGATTATTGTGGGCCTTTTTGAGATCTATAAACCAGACATTCTGGCCTTTATCTTTGGATGGAGCAGTTTCAGAGTGGTCCACAATAAGTAATTTTGACTTGGGGTTGTACATATTCACCACAGCGTGCCCTTGAGAGGTGAATGCAGTTTTGATTTGCTCGGTAGGGGTAAGTTGCATACCACCACTCTAAAAGCTCTGTCCTCAGGGAGGCAGAAGTGCGTGTATTGGAGTTTTACTTCCGAAAGCTTTTTTGTGATGGCTCTGTGGGCATCAGAGTCACGAGCGTATATGCGCAAATAGCCATTGCGAGCAACCTTAAACTCGTAAGAGTCAGCAGCAACCGCAGAATTAAGATGCCTCTCCAGCGCTGGCACATCGCTGATGGCCAGTACTGTGATTTGGCTAGGCTTTGGTGGTTTTTTTTTCCGTTGATAGTTTAGACCGTCTCTCCCCATCTTTGTCGATTTCGTCCTGGAGAACGTCCAGGTCAAGGTCATCGTCTGCTTGACTAATTTCTAGATTTGCAAGGGCGGCAAACCGATTTTTTGCAAGTAACGTAGGTCTTTTATTTGCCGTTTTGGGTGAGTCAGGTGAACTTCTTCTCTTTTTTGGTCGGACTGTCTGCCAGGCGACTGATGCCGGCTGGAACACCAACATGCTAGCCTTTTTGTCGAGTTGTGGTAGTGGGCGATTAGTTCCAGATAACTGATGGTTGGTTGCTACAGCTAATTGGCTTGCTCTGCTGACCATTATTGGCCGGTTGCCAAATGAACATACTCCGCCAGATGAACAGGTAGTCACGTGACATGCGGCTGAAGTTGATGCTACCGAGAATGTGACTGCCGAAGTAGTGGGAACAATAGTGGCTTCGTGTACAAAGGTACAAAGGTCATCCATCAGTTTCTTTCTAAGTTCAGTAGGTGTTAGAGCTACGCTTTCCTTCACTTTCTGATAGTCAAGCAGCCGACTGTGCTTGTTCAGTACCTCACTAATCCGAGAGTCAGATAATTGTTTGTTATTCATTGAAAATTATTAATATTTAATCACTCAATTATTAGAATTGGATGTTTACACTTTATACTTGGTTTGATTTTGTTTGTGCGCAGAAACCAAACAAAAGAAAACAAAAACAAAAAAAAGATTGCTGATAAGCAAGAATTTATTGCCCCTCTTGTGCGGCTGCGCGCAGGCTGAGGGGTAATGTAATGCCCAATGGGCAGTGTTCGTAGTTCTTGCACACTACTTTCTTATAGTTTTCGCGAGATTTTGCCGGCACCGTTATAACGCGGTGCCCAACTGGTCAGTGTGTGCTATTTTTAGCACAAAGCAGAGATAACAATCGAACTTGATTAGCTGGAACTTAGCGCATGCGCGACACGACCGTTCACAGTCAATGCAGTTAGTGATCACGTAAAAGTGAAATAGGCAATCGTCTTTTCTTTTTGTGGTTACCATGGCGATATGCAAAGTGTGCAAGCACAAATATGATAGGAATGAAAACGAAGATGCTAGAATCAACGGTCCAACTTGCGCGTCAGTTTCTCGCTCGTTTTTATGGTTTTTGGCGAAGCCACTTTAGTAATGTAAAAACTACTGGAAATATGAATATAAAAATTAGCATAGGAAATTCAACTTTTTAAATATGTATAATATTAATAAAAAAAATAATTTTTTTTTTTCACTATTAATAATATTGCAATGTTTTGTGAAATGTAGCTTACAGGATAATAAGAGTATAGGCTAATACTAGACGTTTTCAACTTAGATGTTTATTTACAATAATAGCATATGAAAAAGACAAATTACTTTTGATTTTGGGAAGAAAAACTATAATGAACAAGTAAGAACGTTGCAGTCGGGCGCCACCGACTGCGTCAGACTCTGTTTCTGTTAAAGGTGTGTAGGCTCAATAAATATGTAGACTGTCCGTCCGTCTTTCAGTATGTTTGAATGCGAGATTATTGAGATTCCTTTTTTGAGCATGTCTTTTACATCAATTCAGCTACAGTCATCAAATTTTACACATAGCTATTTTAAATAATATACTATTTTGGCTTTTATATATTTTAGATACCGGCTCCACATTTCACAAAATCAAATTAAAATAAGTTCAGTTTCCAAAAAAGCCACATTTAAATTTTTTTTTAATTTTTTAGGTAAAACCGTATTTTTAATAAAATATAAGGATTTATTCAGAAAGTTTTATCAAAATCCATTAAGTAACATAGAAGTTATAAAAAAATAAAAAAAAATATTTTATTAAATGATAATATCACGCGGCAGCGATGGGAATCGAACCTGGGTCACGCGCTTCGCATGCCACCGACTCTAGCCACAACACCACGGCGTCTCTTCCGCGACTATGCGCCAAACTGAGTTTGGAAGTGTTTTGATTTGGTTAAACAGATTTGCGTTGTGGTAGCGAAGACCCTGCTTCAATCCCCAGTTAGGTCAACTAGAATTTGTTTTACGGAGCCTTACATTATGATTATTATTATTTTTTTTTTTTCGTAAATTTAAACTTCATGAACAGTAACCCACATGTCAAATTTGGATGCTCTACGTCTAGGACTGTAGGAGATACAGTTTTACCCTATTTGCCACGCCCCAAATGGGCGTAGCTATATATAACATATACTTTTGGGTAGAGGTAGGATACTAGTATATATATTCCAAGTCCCAACTCTTTGACGGAAATATTGCCGAAATTATCACGGTTTTAGTAAAAGATATAGTAATTCCCGATTTGCCACGCCCCCAGAAGACGTGGATACATAACTTTTGACTTATCTTAAGAGGAGGTCAACAGTATCCCACATGCAAAATTTGGACACTCTAGCTCCAAAACTGTAGGAGATACAGTTTTATCCGATTTGCCACGCCCTTAATGGGCGTAAATATCTATAATATATATTTTTGATTCCGAGTGATCTACTTGCACATGTATTCCAAATTTCAAGTCTCTAGCTCTTAATACGCTCAAAATATTATAAGATTTATACAAATCGCTATATATATATTCCCGATTTGGTACGCCCCCAGGGGGCGTGGGTATATAACTTTTTGATCTAACTTAAGGGAAGGTCAACAGTAACCCACATGCCAAATTTGGATGCTCTAGCTTCAGAACTGTAGAAGATATAGTTTTATCCGATTTGCCACGCCCACAAGGGGTAGATATATAATCTGTATCTTAAAACGTCCGCGTGGTGTACACGAATATATATTCTAAATTCCATTTCTTAGACTGCAATATTGACTAAAATAACAGCGTTTTAGTCTTAATAGATATAGCATTTCCCGATTTGCCACGCCCCCTGTGGGCGTATCGGAAAAATACTCAAACTTGATCTGACGCGGATACACACGAGTATATATTCCAAATTAAAAGTCTCTAGCTTCTATAGTGTTCAAATGCTGCGCGTTCATACAGACAGACGGACAGACGGACCGACGGACAGACTTACAGACGGACAGACAGCAAGACGGACATTGCACTAATCTAAAAGACTCTTTTTCCCTTTGGGAACAGAGTCTAAAAACCGCGTGTTGACTTACCAGCTATATTAACAACTAAGTGGCTAGTCCAGATCATTTATATGAGAGTATACTGATACTTGACACTTGGATAAGAAATTTTGAGCTAGTCGTGATAACCTAGTCTCCACCATTTCAACGTAGGCATGACAGATGATATTTAGATTAAGCTTCAGGGTCTTATTTTGACTGATTTGTATCTGATTAATATGACATTTGGCTATATCTGAATACTGGTGCCCCGTAAAATGTCACTGCTTGGAAGATAGACCTAAACAAAAACATTTTGTTTTCCAGATTTAGCCTAGAGTTTCTATTTATAAATGGGTATAGAGAACGAACTACTGCTTTCAGTTTATTTTTTATATCATTTATATGGTCCTTAAATGTCAGTCTCTTGTCCAGTGTTATACGCAAGTACCTAACCTTTGGTTCCCAGAATCTGTGTTCTGACCCAATCTGATGTCGTTTGCGGGTACATAAATATCCTTTCGTTTTCGGGTGAAAAATATTGCTTTGGTCTTTTCCGGGCACACTAAGATTTTCCATTTGGTAAAATAAAATAATAATGCTTTTTGAAGATTCCTAGCTATATCTGCATAGCCTATCCCAGAGCAGAGGATTGCTGTGTCATATCAGCAAATATTGACGTGGTGCAATGTGGTAAACTTGGGAAGTCGGAAGTATATATGTTATAAAGTATAGGCGAAAGGCAAGAGCCTTGGGGGCTGCCTGCCGGGATGTTAACAGTCGTGGATGAAGCTTTGCACTATCCTTATGAGAGGGGGGGGGACTTAAAGCATAACATTGTGTGGACTAAGCCATCATGCCACACTGAGTCAAAGGCGGCTTTGATGTCTAACAGTACCATTGGACCGAGAAAGATTGCTTCTTATAATTTTTTTATTCTGCAAAGGAGGTGTACAGTGATGTGTTCTTTTTGAAATGTTATTATCTTCAATAAATTGGATTAGTTTTTCCTTAATTACTTTCTCTAAGATGTTGCTGACTGATGTCAACAAACTAATAGGCCTATATGAGGAAAGCAGATCAATAGGTTTATTTGGCTTTAAAATAGGAATAACTTTGGCGCATTTCCAAGCAGAGGGAAAATAACAGAGCTCTAGGTATTTATTGACTATGCAAGTAATAAACCTTACTCCTTTCGGAGGTATTGCTTTTAAACATCATCAATATATTTTTAATTGCGCCGGTGCTTACAAGGAAGTCATTTTCCCTTACCTTACTAATACTTGTGCAGCTGTTCTTATTGAGGCATCGACGGCAGCTTTGGCTGCAGAATCGCCGAGTTCAGCTTATAAGTTATGATTTAATTTAAAAGATTGAGCTAGCGGCTCAGCCTTCGTCTTCGTCTGTTGTATAACGACTGTTATTATTACCGACTAATGTTGGACTGTTTCGTTGTTTCTTCCTGATAATTTTGGAAAGTTTCCAAAAAGGGGAAGAACGCTTGTCGCCGTCGTATATTTCTATTCTTAATAAGGTTAAGAATGTGCTGTGGCAGCGGCTTAGGAGAATATTTCACTCGCTTCTTGCGAATACTTACATCTATTTGCCTCTATTTTAATTTGCTTCTTTGGTTTAATGCGATTGAAAAATAATTTGTCACCACCGCCATGCGCTCGTATGGATTTAGATTTAAAAGTTTTAATTTTTTATATATTTTTTTTTTCAGTGAAAATTTGACAAGCGGTGTTGCGATGACTGAAAATGAAATATATAATTAATAAAAATATATTGTTTTGTAAATGCGAATTACTTTTCAATTCAAAAAAATTTTACCGTACATGGAAGACTTTTTAGAATGGCTTTTAGCATGGTGAAAGTATCAGGGAACGCCGCTTGAATACATAAAACCATGCCTTACATGTGATGCTTTTAGAATGTAGAATTTCTCAAATTTCATGCTGCTAGAATGGTTTCCTGAATGATAAAAAAGCCAAAAAGCCGAGCGTTGCGTGAAGTTCGGCAACAACAACAATTTCTTTCAGAGTTGCTTACAAAAAAGAACTTATTTGATTGTTTAGTCCCTGTGTAAAAGTAATGGGACTTTTCACTTTTTATACCCTGAACCCATTGAAAATGGGAATTCAGGGTATAATGGTTTTGCAAAAAGTATGTAACAGGCAGAAGGAGGCGTGGCAGACCATAAAGTATATATATTCTTGATCAGGGTGACGAGCTGAGTCGATTTGGCCCTGTCAGTCTGTCCGTCCGTCCGTCTGTCCGTATGAACGCAGTGATTTCGTAAACCACAAAAGCTAGAGATTTGAAATTTTAAATATATATAGTTTATTTTTATTTTTTTGATAACACGTCCTAGTTTCTTATTATCGATATGTTTTACCTTTGAATTTTTTTTTGTTAAATCGCAATTTCAGTTTCATTGTAATTTCCGCTGCTGCAACTTTACTGGCGTGTTTGTCACTAAGAACAATATGAAGAGTGTGGTGTAATGGTTAGAGAGGAGTTGCAGGTTCAATTCCCGCTGCTGTCAACATTTTTTGTACAAAAACAATTTTTTTTGTTTTTGCATTCATATCTTTCTGTACGTATGTAAAAATTAATTTTCTAAATAAATCCGTTTTTTGCATAATATCAAAGCATTCAATGCTGAAAATGTTATTTAAATCAATTAAGTAATGTAGAAGATATTAAAGAAAACATTTTGTCAATCGGCAAAAGCAAGCGGCAGCGAGCGCCAATACGTGTGCAGTGCACACTGAGCACACAGTCTATACGTGTGCACACATACATTCAAATGTGTGCATTTTTCTTTGAATTTGATTTGTTAAATCGCAACTTTTGAACTATAAATCAAAAGGTTTTGTTAATAGAAAACTTAAACAAATTTGGAACGTATTAAACTTAGTAGTGTTAGTATATAGAAATAAAAATTGGATAGTGATTTCAGTTGGGAAATCACTGATAACGATGGGAGTGATTTTTGCCACCGGCTAAGCTCCTACTCATAGCTAGGCTTTGTCAGTGATTTCCCAAAGGTAAACTGAAAGCAAGGATTTTAATATAGGAAGAGAGAGTTCAGATGAGATAACGCTATAAAATTGATTATAATTGTAATAAAAAGTAATCTGTTGCGCACTGTGTTAAATGTAAAGGGCGGAAGAACCTGGTTGGTCTCCCAAGAACATCGAACTGATGGAGATGGAGCCTATATCACCAATAAGCAACTTATGTAGAAAGATAATACCAAGGGAAGTTCTACGGTTGATTAATGATGGAAAATCAAGGAGCAGAAGCCTACGGGAGTAAGATGGCAAACGTATAATGGGGTTCCAATTCAATCTACGTAAAGCAAAGATTGAAAACTGTTTTTGGACAGAGTCGATGCCGTCCTGAACAACTTTGGCTTTACAATAGTACAAATATGATTGTTAAAACATAGTTTTGAGTCAAAGAGTACACTTAAATCTTTGATTACAAAAATACGCTTCAAAGGAGTAATAGTAATTAAATAATCAAGAAACTTGGGTCGTGAACGACTAAAATTCATAACTATACATTTAGAGCAATTTTTTTTTTTTTTTTTTTTTTTAACTTTGCTTTTATTTATTGGATCTACTCCTGAAGGAGTCTAACAATAAGTTTATCAAATCTTACAATAATATTAAATAATTGACAGTCATGTTGACTGAATGAAGGTTACGGGCCTCGAGGTTTTATTGCTGGGCTGGAAGGTCGTTGCGCTGAAGACGGGTTTGGTTGCATACCCGAGATAAAGATCTCGCAAGATGGTTAGGATGCATTGAGAGTTTGATGGTGTAGTTCGCTTTTTGGTGTGCTATTTCATCTTTTACTAGTCGAATGTTCAGATCACTGTGAATGTTCTCGTTTCGAACATACCATGGTGCCCCAGTAATAGTCCTTAGGATCTTGGATTGTGCTCGTTGTATGATGTCAATGTTGCTGCTGCTTGCGTTCCCCCATAGTTGAGAGCCATAAGTCCAGATAGGTTTAAGAACGGAGTTGTAGAGGAGGACCTTAAAGTCCAAACATAGGGGTGATCGGGCGTTTAGGATCCAATGAAGGCTATTAGCTTTAAGTTTTAACTGCATTTTTTTTGCGTCAATGTGTCTCCGCCAAGTCAGGCGCCTGTCGAGATGAACTCCGAGATACGTAACATAATGAGCTTGGGGAAGTTGCTTGTTGTTTAGGGTCAGCGGAGGACAGCTTTGCCTGTTGAGAGTGAACGTTACGTGTTTGCACTTTTGTTCGTTTATTTTAATGCGCCAGTCTGCTAGCCACTTTTCCCATACCACCAGATGATCAGCTAGTTGTACTGTTGCTTGAACTGGGCATCTAGATCGACTTAGAATCGCGGTGTCATCAGCAAACGTAGATGTTGTAAGACGTACGCTTGTAGGGATATCCGCTGTGTACAGGACATAGAGGGTAGGCCCGAGTACGCTGCCTTGAGGAACTCCAGCTTCTATAATGTAGTCCGCAGACATAGTAGATTTGCATCTCACTGCAAATACTCTATTGTATAGATACGATTCAAAAAGCTTGTGAGTGTATTCAGGCAGTAACGTTTTGATTTTGTGCATTAGACCATCCAACCAGACTCGATCGAATGCCTGAGATACATCAAGAAATATCGCACTGCAGTATTCCCGATGTTCAAATGCAGTACGTATTTCTGATGTTAAACGGTTAACTTGCTCTATAGTTCCATGGTTTTCTCGAAACCCAAATTGATGTGCTGGGATTATGTTGTGCTCTCTCAAATATGGAACTAGACGCGTTAGGATGCATTTTTCAAGTAGCTTTGACAGGCATGACAGAAGGCTTATTGGTCTGTAGGATGATGGTGTTGTGTGATCTTTTCCTGATTTCGGTATCATTATGATGACAGACTTTTTCCATTTTTTTGGGAAATATCCAAGTCTAGTAATTGCGTTAAATAGAGTGCAGATGAGGCAAATTGCACAGTTCGGAAGTTCAATTAATAATGTAATTATAATTTAATTTTTATACCCTGAACTCATTGAAAATGGGAAATCAGGCTATAATGGTTTTGCAAAAAGTATGTAACAGGCAGAAGGAGGCGTGGCAGACCCCACAAAGTATATATATTCTTGATCAGGGTGACGACCTGAGTCGATTTGGCCCTGTCCGTCCGTCTGGGGATAGTTGGGCTGTTTGGTTAAAATCATTCAGCCAAGTCGACTCGTAGACAAATTTGTCGCACAGTGAATGTGGCCTCCTCGTGGTTACCCCTGGGTTATCGGTCAGTGTGTGTCTAACCCATAAGCTAATGCGAGCGGCGACATTGGGTCACCAACCCGTAACTGTTTTGGAGTTTAAATAGGAAGTATCCTTTTGGTTTACGCGGCCTGACCAGAGGCCTTAAAGCTGGTACCACGGGTAATCAGGAGCCAATGGAACTTGTTCCGTCCTGGTTAATGGTTGCGGCCCTTCGGAGAGTATCGTGGTGGTTGTGGTTTAATACCCAAATGCGGGTAGAGAATGAGTCTCGGCGTGGCGTTGCGCTAAGAATCAACCGGGTGCCGTCGCCCAAAAAGCGGAAGGGGTAAGGTAGGCCTCGCACCAAACCAAGGTGGAAAATACGACCAAACAGAAGTATTTTTAATTGGTACCGGAGGAATAAATATTCCAAGGGGGCGCTTATTGACGCTTAATTCAATTCAGTAATAAGCTTACCGTGAGATTGAGCCAACATGGCAGGTGCTCACGATAAACCAATTATATAAATGTCCGTCTGTCCGTATGTATGAACGCGTCGATCTCAGAACATATAAGATCTACACACTTCGAATTTTGCGCGATGGTCTGTGTATACAGAGCGCATATCGAGTTTGTTTTAGATACTCGATAAATTTTCCCGTTTCAATGATATTGATTTAAAACATTATCGAGACTCAGTTTTATACCCTTAACCCATTAAAAATGGGAGTTCAGGGTATAATGGTTTTGTGGCGATGTATGTAACAGGCAGAAGGAGGCGTGGCAGACCCTATAAAGTATATATATTCTTGATCAGGACTACGAGATGAGTCGATCTAGCCATGTCCGTCTGTCCGACTGTCCGTCCGTATGAACGCAGTTATCTCGTAAACCACAAAAGCTAGAGATTTGAGATTTAAGATATACATTCTTGTGTACCATACGCAGTACAAGTTTATTTTTTTTTTCGATAACTCATCCTATTTCCTTATTATCGATAACAATCGAGATTTTTACTTTGTTTTTAAGCTATAACTTTAAGACTATAATAGCTAGAGATACGAAATTAACTATGTAGGTTTCTGTAATGCAAATACAGATAATAAACTTCTTAAATTTTGTATACCTCCCCCATTAGCCCCATAAGTGGAAAAAACGTTTTTCAAAGACTAGAGAGTTGGGATTTCGCAAATATACAACTTTAGATGTCAATATTATGTCATTATTATATTCATTAAGAAAGTAGATCTAGAACCGAAGTAATTTAACAATGATTTTCTCATAATGCTGCCCAAAATGCAGCCACTAAATCATGTACTCAGTAAGCGGCGCGCGTGCTTGTGTATGTATATGGTTCAGGGGATCTCGTAGTCGGGAAGACCCGATTAGAACGTTCTTACTTGTTTTAACATATCTTTTACATCTTTTTTGTTTCATTTAGCTTTTTGTAAAAAAAGTACATTTTCTATTTTTTATTTGGATATTGGCTCCACATTTCACAAAATCAATTTATTACAAAAAAACTTATCAAAGCCAAAATTTAATTTTTTAAATTTTCTAGGCAAAACCGTATTTTTAATAAAATAAAAGCATTCAATGCTGAGAATTTGATCAAAATACGTTTGGTAATGGCAAAAGCACGCGGCAGCAGCATAGCATTTTCTCTATACGTGTGCACACATTCATTCAAATCAACTACGCGGTAATCAGCGCGCGTGCTTGTGTGTGCATGTGTATATGTGCGCGTGTGTATGTGCTCGCAGAGGGTAATATGTATAGATAAAAGATGTAAGCTAGGTTGTTTAAAAAATCACCTCGGACTTGTTTCAGGGGATCTCGTAGTAGAAGAGTCCCTACTAGAGCGTTATTACTTGTTTAATTAATAAGTAATAAGTTAGTTTCACAGTCTGGTGTGATCTGCTAAATCTTACGCACGTACGAGCGCATCGCGAAAGTGACAAACCTTATCTATCACATTCGACTTAAAACAAAAACAAAATAAAGAGAACACATACTCTGGCTGGCGTCGCTATGTCGCCAATACAGATAAGAAAAGCTCCAAAAACTGACACCGGTCAACGGCAGAGCAACAACAACTATTACAAACCGTTACAAGCGCTAGATGACCAAAGTGATAAAAACAGTGAAGAAGTAATAGTAAACAAAACAAAAACTTACGTTCCTCCAATTACGGTGCTTAAAATTACAACTGAAGAGCTGCATGGTATATGCAAATTGCTTAATGTTAAAAACTACTCCATCAGAAAAATATCTATTGGAGTCAAATTACACTGCGGTGAAGAGGTGGACTTTGGTCGAGTCTGCACCCACCTGCAAAACTCTAATAATGAGTTTTTCTCCTTTGAGAAAAAACATAATAAGCCGTATAAAGCCGTGCTTACCGGCCTCGATGACACGCCGGCTGATGAAGTTAAAGTAAAGCTTATCACAAGGGGACTCCAATATACAGATGTCAAGTTTATTCAGAGGAAACGACCCAACAACAGTAATTTTTCGCTGTATGTGGTCTACTTTGTCAACAAATCGACCAGTCTAAATGAGTTAAAGAACAACTACACTGTCATCGACCATATTAGAGTCAAATGGGACTACCAAAGACGTAGGCCAAACACCGTTACTCAGATGTTCGGGCATGGATCGTCCCATTGTAGTGTAAAACCATATTGCATGAACTGCGCTGGGAACCACATAACTATAGATTGTCTAGATAAGTTCCAGTTCAGCCTTCATTGCGGTTAGACGTGCATTTTCTGCTACGTTATGGCAAGTCGAGTCTGTGTCGTGTGTAAATCTGATATTTCAGTGTCTGAGCTTCGTAAATTTGAAGCCATTCAATGTTCATCAATTTGCCGGCAAATGTTCCATACTGAGTGCATTGATATGCACCCTGAAACATTAAAAGTTTTATCTAATTCCCCGAACTTACTATGGCAGTGTGATTATTGTGTAGTGACTAATGATTCCCATTTCAAAATAGACGATATAAATATTAAACTTGACAATCTTCAGTGTTTATACGATGAATTAAAGGCAACTTTGGAAAAAAGTGTTAAATTAATCACAGCCGCTAAGGTTATAGTTCCTAAGTTGAAGCAGCCGGTTAATCGGGTGGCGAAGCAAACAGAAACTTCAACCACAGAAGTCATTGACATAGGTCATGTACCCCTTACAGCAGCTGTTTCAAAGACTACTCCTAACTTCGAGTTGGTGACAAATAAGAAGAAAGGAAAGAAAAGGCGAGATAACATAATTAGTAAGCATGTTGTTGGCGTTGCGCCGAATTGCCTTGAACTGGACGTAAAGCATAGCCTAAAATATTTACATGTGGGCAAATTTGCAGTTGACACACAACCAGAGGCGTTGTTGAAATTCTGTGCGGATAAATTAAAAACTAACGAGGATGCATTAAAGTGCTTTAAGCTGGTTAAGCACGATGCTGATTTATCTAAATTGCGTTTCGTAAATTTCAAGCTGGGTATTCCTGAATCCCTATATTCAACAGTATTCAATAATGCTTTTTGGCTGATGTCAGTTAAAGTATCCAGATTTGTGCATAGGCCTAAGGCTGCAGATGTCACAGCAATTAATCTGGATGAGGCTGCCCTTCCACGTACTTCTTCACCCGTTGGACTGGACTCAATAAATCTATCGCCGATTTCAAAAAACCCCCAGTAAGAGACGCCACTGGCGTCAACGCTGTTATCTTTGCGTCGGTGAAAAGAGAGTTAGATAGTGAAAGATCGGATTTATCGCTCTCGCTTTGCACAAATTCGGCTCTTCAACAGCGCTTCATCGCGGTTTCATCTATTGCGGCTCCCCATGATATTCGCGCTGCACTTGAAGTAATAAATATTACATGCTCTGCTGCTATGAGATATGCAGCTTCGTCGGCGCATTGCTTTGTGTACTTAAGAATAGCGCTCTCATCACCTTCTTGCCTATCATCAATCGTTAAGAGCATTCATAAACATATAACATCACCTGCAGTGTCATTGCCGTTCTCACTCTCTGCGTTGGGACTCTTTGGCACTCTTGAGACATTTGCAAGAGCTGCTGTTTATACATCATTATCAGCCTCAGTATATCATTTGAAATTTTTCTATTTGGAGTCTCTTTCAATATTGGACTTGAATAATGACGAGCCCGCAATGCTGACGTCATCTAATTGTCCAGGAACTCAGCCACGAAATGGAATTTTAACTAACCTAAGGATTTACTATCAAAATATTTCTGGAATGCGTACGAAATCACATTTAATTCATATGGCAACTTCTCAGTGTGATTTTGATGTCATAGTGCTAGTTGAAACTTGGCTCAACGCGGATTTTTTTGATGCTGAGTTTTTTGACTCCAACACCTATCAGGTTTTTCGCAAGGACAGAGATGCTGCTAAAACTCACCGTTCGAGAGGAGGAGGTGTCATCATTGCTGCCAGGTGGACATTGGATTGTAAACTGGCTGTTCTTACTAATGATGACTCATTATTAGATCAGTTGGCAGTCTTTGTAACTGGATCTAATTCAACAATTTGTATATGCGTATCATATATTCCACCAAGCAACCCCTTGGATTTATACAAAGCTCATATTGATAACATAATCAGCCTCTGCCTTAGTGTGGATCCACAGCATTCGTTTTGCGTGATGGGAGATTTTAATCTTGGCAAAATTGCGTGGACGTCATTCCTTGACTCATCTTATTTGCCATTGAATATCCATGAGCCACATGAATCACTCGTCATAGAAGAATTATTTAGCTTGGGCTTAATTCAGATTAATAACTTACCTAACAAATTGCATAAAATATTAGATTTAATTTTTCTGAGCTTAGATGTTAAGTTTAGCCTAATTGAATGTCTTAGTCCAATTACTAGATGTGATTTGCATCATGTTCCTACTTTATTATTAATTGAATTCTATAAATTCCTACCGCGTAAGCAATCATTTTCTAGACATAACTATGATTTGGACAAGTGTAATTTTCATATCATTAATAATTGTTTATCTTTGGTAAATTGGTCCCAAATCTTATTGCATGAAAACATTGAGTATTGCTATGATAAGTTTTTATCTGTTATTCATGAGATCCTCATTAAAAATGTCCCAGTAAAAAAACCTTGCTTACATAGATTACCTTGGTTTACAAGTGGACTAAAAAAAATTAAAAACCTTGCTAGCAAATATCTAAAAAAATTTATCAAGTATAAGAGGCAGTCTGATTGGGAAAAGTATTCTTTTCATAAGCGAGAATTTGAGTTTTTGAATAAATTTCTATATGATCAATACATTTTACGGATTGAGGAGGGGATTAAGAAGTGCCCTCAAAAGTTCTGGCAATTCTTAAACTCGAAAAGGAAATCTTCCATAATCCCATCAGTAATGACGTATGAATCGTCCTCAGCTAATTCCGATCTAGGAATAGCTGATCTATTTGCCAAATTTTTCAGCTCTAATTTACAGTCGAGCTGTGATGATGATGTTAATAGCTGTCATAACTTCTCTTCAACTGTATTAAATGCTGGCAGTATCATTATCTCGATGGAGGACATCTGTGAGTCTGCTAGAAACTTGATCAGCTCCTATAAACCTGATGAAGATGGTATATCAGCGCTGTTTCTAAAAGCTTGCATCAAATCTTTGAAGGAACCTTTGCTTATACTCTTTTCCAAATCCTTATCATCTGGTGTATTTTTAAATAAATGGAAACATTCCATAATTACCCCAATTTTTAAGAAGGGTTCAAAGTGTGACGTTAGTAATTACAGAGGCATTACGAAAATTAGTAACATCTCGAAATTATTTGAGCGTATCATAGTTAGCCATATTTCGTTTATAGTTAAACCAATTTTAGACTCTAATCAGCATGGATTTATGTCTGGTAGATCTACGATAACTAATTTAGCGGTTTTTTATAACTTCCGCATCCAATCCTTTATTAAACATTGTCAAGTCGATACAGTATATACTGATTTTTCCAAAGCTTTTGATAAGGTGAATCACAATATTCTTGTAAAGAAATTAGCCAGGATGGGTTTCCATTCTAGCTTACTAGACTGGCTAAGTTCTTATTTGCGTGGTCGGTACTATCAAGTACGCATTAATAATTCATTATCGTCACCCTACATCGCATATTCTGGGGTCCCCCAAGGAAGTGCTCTTGGACCACTTTTATTTACTCTCTTTATTTTGGACATTAAAAATTGTTTCCGCTTTTCTGAATACTTGCTTTTTGCAGATGACTTAAAAATTTTCAAACGCATCTCATCCCCATTGGATGTAAGAGATCTACAATTTGATTTATTTACTTTGTCTAAATGGTGTAAGTGTAATCAGTTACCACTAAATTTAGCTAAATGCTTCCACATTACTTTAAGTAAGAGTTCGTACCCTTTGATATCTTCTTATTCCATATAATCAAAGGCTCCAACATAAAGATGAAGCCCTTGACCTAGGAGTATTGTTCGATTCGTGTTTCCTATTTAACCAGCATATAGACTACATTTTACCAAGAGCTTATGCGATGTATGGTTTTGTTAGACGTGAAAGTCAGCAATTTAAGGACCCTTATACATTGACTGCAATTTATACGGCCCTAATCAGATCGAAGCTTGAGTACGCGTCGATTATTTGGAGTCCTTCTGCAAAGGTCCATATAATCAAAGTAGAGCGACTTCAAAGAAAATTTGTTAACTCCACCCTACATTGCTTGAGATTCGTCAACCCGATACCGACCTATAAGGATAGATGTAGGTTAATCCATCTGTCTTCACTTGAAGACAGAAGGAATATAGCGTCAGGAGTTTTTTTAATGAGCATTATTGTTGGGCAGGTAGACTGCCCAAGTCTTTTAAATAAGATCAATTTTAATGTACCCAATAGGTCATTGCGCTTCACTCGTCCTTTTGCGTTACCGGTTTCGAGGTATATTTATGTAAGCAAGGAACCGTTAAGAAGAGCTATGGAATTGTACAATAACCTTCCGGTTGAATTACAATTTGATTTTGGGACCAATAGACGGGTTATGAAACTCAATTGGGCAGAATTTTGGATCAGTAATGATAATAATTAATTTTGTTTTGTTTTCCATTCACTTTTATATTATTAAAATTATTTAATTAAGTTAAGGATTAGATTTAACCTGTAAGCACGCATAAGTGTAAAGGTTTAGTAGGCAAAAAAATAAATAAAATAAAAATAAAATAAAAGTTACTTGTTAAGTGTGCCAATTGTCACGGGTCTCATAAGGCTAATTCAATGGAGTGCCCAGGCAGAATAAACTATGTAACCGCACGGGAAAAAGGCATCCCCAAAACTCGGGTAATCAGAAAGCCATCACAGGCACCTCAGATAAACTGCACTAAATCTTTTCCAAATCTTAATGGACAAATAGTTGAACCATTAAAGTCAACCTGGACCAAGCAATCGGATTCAAGTAGTACTGATCTCTTCTCGCTAGACGAGCTAAAAGTCTTACATTTGAGCTCATTAGCAATCTCAGAAACTGTAAATCCAAGACTGAACAGTTTGAAGTAATAACTTCACTTGCCTTTAAATTTCTTTCCTTATGTTAGACAAAGTTAAGATCATTGCGTGGAATGCCAGGGGTATTCAAAACAAAAAAGAAGAATTTCGTCACTTCCTGTTCGACAACGACATTGACATCTGCCTGGTATCTGAATGAAAAAATGGGACATTCCTTAAGATTCAAAATTATATCTGTTACAGAAACGACCGAACATCTGGTAGAGGAGGAGGGGTAGCAATATTCATTAAAAGAAATATTCGCCACTCTCTGCTACCTCTCCCAAATACTAAAGTTATCGAAACAATTGGCATAAAATTAATCATTAATGATGGCACAGAGACATTTATTTTCTCATGCTATTTCTCAGGTGGCCGCTAAAATCCCTCTAAAAAACAGACTTTTCAGGATGACATACATATGTATGTTATGCAGTAGAAATGAAACCTTCATTCTGGGAGGTGATTTTAATCGTAGACATCAGACTTGGGGATGCTCTAGAGCAAACTCATGGGGAAACCTATTAAAATCCAAGGTAGAATGCAGGAACTTTTATGTAATGCATCCCTCTGAGCATACCTATTACCCCGCAGGAAGTCACGGGCAACCCTCAACCTTAGATTTTTTCCTCACAAACCGTCCCGTCTACTTAGCAAACCCATGAGTATTACACACATTAAATTCTGATCACTTCCCAGTGCTGCTGGAGCTCCCAGTCAACCCTGCCGCTACCGCAAGTAGCTTTTACTTTGATATAAAATGTGCAAATTGGGTGAGATTCACTCGCTTCGTCGAAAATTCGCTTCCTCACATAGACCCCAATTCAATGCGACGCACAGAAGACATTGATGATATGATTAACGTCTTTAGTGAAGTCATTCGTGATGCCAAAGATGTCAGCATCCCAAAAAAAGAAGTGAAGTTTTCTCCAAAACAACTGCCGCAGAAAATTCTTAACCTTATAAAAAGTAGAAATTTAAGACGACGCTCCTTTCTAAGGTATCGACACCAGTCCGACCTCATGCTATACAAATGGTTAAATAAACTGATCACTCTTTCAGCCTTAGATAAAGGTTCTTCACCTTTTTGGAAGCTTTCCAAAATTATCAGGAAGAAACACCCGAACATCCCAACCTTAGTTAATAATAGCATTCGTTACTCGACAGACGAAAAAAAGGCTGAGGCATTAGCTCAGTCTTTCAAACTAAACCATAGCATATCTGCTGGGCTCGGTGATCCGATAACTAAAGCCGCCGTCGATGCCTCAATTCGCTCTATCTACAGGGCCGCAAAATGACAACTTTGTTAGCACCAGTGTCATAAAAGTCATACTGAAAAAGCTTGAAAAGAAGAAATCGCCAGGGATCGATAAAATTGACAATATATGCTTAAAATCTCTACCTACGAAGGAAGTACGGTTTATTACTTGCATAGTCAATAAATGCCTAGAGCTATGTTATTTTCCCTCCGTCTGGAAATGTGCTAAAGTTGTCCCTATCTTCAAACAAAATAAGCCAGTCGACTTACTTTCTTCATACAAGCCTATCAGTCTTCTGTCGGCAGTCAGCAAAATCCTGGAGAAGGTTATCAAAGAAAAACTAACTCATTTTATCGAAAATAATAATATCCTCCCAAGTCATCAGTTTGGCTTTAGAAGGGAACACAAGCCCCTTTGTAGAATTAAGAAAATTATTTATGAAAATTTTTCTAGGTCTATGTCAACCGGAATGGTACTGCTAGATATTAAAGCCGCATTTGACTCAGTGTGGCATGACGGCTTAATTCACAAAATGCTATGCTTTAATTTTCCCCCTGCGGCCATAAAGATAGTACAAAGTTACCTAGAAAACAGATCCTACATTGTGTATCTAGGAGATGCCTCATCCACATTAGTTAATTTCTCAGCCCTCAAGGCTCATGCTTATCGCCTATACTATATAATATATATACGTCTGACCTCACAATATTACCTCATTGCACCACCTCGATTTTTGCGGATGAGACAGCAATCCTTTGTGCTGGCACCCTTTCTGCAGATATAACTAGAAACCTCCAAGCAGCATATGACTCCTTAAATACATATTTTTCCCAATGGAAAATTTCAGTCTGCCCAGAAAAGACAAAGGCAATATTTTTCACAAAAAAAAGGAAGGACATCTACGTGCCAACAGCTGATATCAGATTGGGTTCGGAAAGTATAGAGTGGGAACCAAATGTCAGGTACTTGGGTATGACACTGGACAAAAGACTTACATTTATTTTTTAGTATTTGTAGTATTTTTTATTTTATTTATTTATTTATGTTGACTTTACGTGTGCAAGAGAAGGTAACAAAAAAATAAAAATATATGAATTTACATAAGAAAAATATTATTTAATAATAAGATAGCCTATATAAAATTACATCAAATACCCTAATAGTATCACCGACACGTTGGGGGAATTTTATTTGCCCGACCGGCTATGCCCCAGATCACAGCTAAAAGTAGTCAGTGATATTACTGGGATCTATAAGACTAAAGATTTTGTTATTAGGAAACTTAAACAAAATTAGTACGTATTAAACTTAGTAGTGTAAGTAAATAGAAATATAAAGTAGATAGTAATTTCAGTTGGGAAATCACTGACCACGATGGGGGTAATTTTTGCCAGTCCGGCCGGCTATGCCCCTACTCATAGCTAGGTACTGTCAGTGATTTCCCGAAGATGAACTGAAAGCAAGGATTTTATTATAGGAAAAGAGAGTTCAGATGAGAAGACGTTATAAAAATGATTATAATTCTGACAAAGCACATATACAGAATTATGCAGAGAGTAATCTGTCGTGCACTGTGATAATTGTAAAGGACGGAAATACCTGGTTGGTCTCCCAGGAACAAGGAACTTGAGACGCCCTAAAAGAAAGATGGAGTCAATATCACCAATAATCAAGTTATGTAGAAAGATGACACCAAGGGAAGTTCTACGGTTGATTAATGATGGAAGATCAAGGAGCAGAAGTCTACTGCTGTAAGAGGGCAAACGTTGAATGGGGTTCCAATTCAAATCTCGTAAGGCAATGATTAAAAACTGCTTTTGGACAGACTCGATGCGATCCTGTTTAATCTTATGCTGAGGAGACCATATACAAGCGAAATGTAAAGAAGTTTGGTTATAAAAGGATCATTAAACTCTTTTGACCAACGTTTAATGAACCCTAAAACACCTTTGGCTTCATGTACAATAGTACAAATATGATTGTTAAAACATAGTTTTAAATCAAAGAGTACACCAAGATCTTTGATTTCAAAAATACGCTTTAATTGAATAGTTAACAAATTGAGGTTTTGAACGACTAAAGGTCATAACCATACATTTAGAGCAATTTAAATGTAAATGATTATCATCACACCATAATTGCATAGAATTAAAGTCCTGTTGCAGATGTAGGTGATGGGAAGAATCAGCATATGACAGGAAAAGCTTCACATCATCAGCATACATAAGCATCTGAGAGTGAGATATTAAAGATGGAAGATCATTAATGAAAAGAGTAAAGAGTATTGGACCCAGATGACTACCTTGCGGTACACCCGACGAAACATAAACAAGTTTCGATTTGGATGATCTGAGCAAAACTCTTTGAGTACGATCTTTTAAATAAGACGAAATCCAGGATAATAGTGAGGGAGGAAATCCAATAAGGTCTAACTTTTGAAGTAGGATTTCATGATGAACAGAGTCAAATGCTTTACTGAAGTCGGTGTAAATTACATCAGTTTGGATTTTGTCAACAAAACCATCATTTATCAACGAGGTAATATCGAGTAAATTGGTTGCAGTTAAGGACCATATAACTAATACAAACAAGAAACTCAAACTTCTAGTCCGCACGCTATATCCTTTCATAAATAGAAACTCAAGACTAAATTTAGAAAACATAATGTTTTTGTTTAGGTCCATTTTTCAAGCAGTCACTTTTTACGGTGCACCAGTCTGGTGAGATATAGCCAAATGCCATATAAACCAGCTGCAAATCAGCCAAAATAAAGTACTGAAACTTATTTTAAATCTCCCGTGGCATCACTCTACGCTTGATCTACATTGTCCAGCCAATACTGAATTGGTAGTTACTAGATTATCGCGACCGTCGCAAAATTTCATAACCAAATGTCCAGAATCACCTTATTCACATATGAACAACCTGGCATAGCCACCTATTTAGTTTTAATTTAGTGTTAAATTTAGCGTGTAAGATTCCTTGGAGTTTTCTATTTCTTTGGGTTTTCCCCCAAATAGCTATGTCATCGTTTACGTCATATGTCATTGTCGTATTAAATATCTAAGCAGAAAAGGCCTAGTTCTTAGTCTAAACTCTTTAATTATTGTAAGATACCAACCACACAAAATCTGTACTTATAACAAAGAGTGAAATAAATTGAAATTGAAAATTGAAATAAGTTAATTTACCATATAATAAGATAAGTAAACTTATTACCTATTATTTACATTACATAATTAATAAGATAAATAAACTTATTACCTATTACTTACATTACGTATATGTACATAAATTTATATATACAAGAATTTTAAAAAATATATATATATATATTTTTATACCCTGAACCCATTGAAAATGGGAAATCAGGGTATAATGGTTTTGCAAAAAGTATGTAACAGGCAGAAGGAGGCGTGGCAGACCCCATAAAGTATATATATTCTTGATCAGGGCGACGAGCTGAGTCGATTTGGCCCTGTCCGTCTGTCTGTCCGTCCGTCTGTCCGTATGTATGAACGCGTCGATCTCAGAACATATAAGAGCTACAGACTTCAAATTTTGCACAATGGTCTGTGTATATAGCGCGCATATCGAGTTTGTTTTAGATATTCGATAAATTTTTCCGTTTCAATGATATCGATTTAAAACGTTAGCAAGTCTCAGCTTTTTGTCCATATCTTTTACATATTTTTAGCTACAGCTACCAAATTTTGTTTTTAGCTTTTTGTAAATAAAATACATATTCTATTTTTCATATTTTGGATACCAGCTCCAAATTTCACAAAAAAAATTTATTTAAAAAAAAATTTTCAAAGCCACAATTAAAATAAATAAAAACAATTAAAATAGCATTCAATGCAGAAAATTGCATTCGAATCCGTTAAGTAATACAGAAGTTATTAAAGGAAACATTGTAAAAGCACGCGGCAGCAGCCTGTACGTGTGCACATATTCATTCAAATCAACTACGCAGTAACCGGCGCACGTGCTTCTGTGTGCATGGTATGTATATGTGTTCATGTGTATACAAATATGTGCATGTCTATATATGCGCATGTGTATATGTGTGCATGTGTATATGTGTGCATATGTATTGTGTGCATGTGTATATATGTGCCTGTGTATATGTGTGCCTGTGTGTATGTGTGCATGTGTATAGTCGCGCAGAGGTAATATGTATAGATAAAAGATGTAAGCTAGGTTGTTTAAAACATCAGCTCGGACTTGGTTCAGGGGATCTCGTAGTCGGGCAGACCCGACTAGAGCTTTCTTACTTGTTTTTTTATTAATACTTTGCTTTTATTTATTGGATCTACTCCCGAATGAGTCTTACAATAAGTTTATCAAATCTGATAATAATATTAATTAATTAACAGTCATGTTGACTGATTTTTTTTTACAAAAAAAAGTTTGGCAACTCTGCTTGTCAAATGCAGACGTATGAAATTTTCTCTGTGTAAAAAAAAAAGAAAAACTTTTTATTTTTTGCTTACAAACGGTGGTACTAAATTTAAAACATCGTAAGACGGTGTCGGTAAAACTTAACGACGCACATAAGCACATGAAAGTACTTATTGAAGTAACATAGGTACTTGCCCATTGGGCAAGACTGCTCTTGGTGGCGTGCATCACTATCAAGAGAGGCAGTTCATAATTAAAACTCTTATTGGGCTCAAACATCAAATATGTCTCTAGACGGGGATGGTCACAGCAACAATTTTGAGTGGCAAAAGGTGGCCACCAATCCACGCTCAATTAAGAGAAAAAATGAAGACTCTCCACCTCCGATGAGAAAAATATTCACAGTAGACCATGGACCTTCCTCATCTACTCATGCTAACCACTTTGCCCTGTTGGCAGAAACGGAAGATGAAATCACTCCCAACCAAGCTACAATGAACCCAACATCAACTGAAGAAATGGAAACTGATACACCAACAATCGAAAAACAAGTAAGAACGTTGCAGTCGGGCGCCACCGACTGCGTCAGACTCTGTTCCTGTTAAAGGTGTGTAGGCTCAATAAATATGTAGACCGTCCGTCCGTCTTTTCGTATGTTTGAATGCGAGATTATTGAGATTCCTTTTTTGAGCATGTCTTTTACATCAATTTAGCTACAGTCATACAATTTTACATATAGCTTTTTTAAAATAAAGTACTATTTTGGTTTTTATTATATATTTTGGATACTGGCTCCACATTTCACAAAATCAATTTAATAAAAGTTCAGTTGCAAATAAAGCCACATTTACATTTTTTTTTAATTTTTTAGGTAAAACCGTATTTTTAATAAAATATAAGGATTTATGCAGAAAGTTTTATCAAAATCCATTAAGTAACATAGAAGTTATAAAAAAAAAAAAAAAAACATTTAATACAACACCACGGCGTCTCTTGCGCCAAATTGAGTTTGGTGTGTTGATTTGGTTAAACAGACTTGCCCCAGTTAGGTCAACTAGAATTTGTTTTAATAAATATAAGGATTTATGCTGAAAATTTTATCAAATCCATTAAATAACATAGAAGTTATAAAAAAAAATAAAAAAAAAAACATTTTATTAAATGATAATATCACGCGTCAGCGCTGGGAATCGAACCTGGGTCACGCGCTTCGCATGCCACCACTCTACCCACAACGCCACGGCGTCTCTTGCGTGGCTATGTGCCAAACTGAGTTTGGAAGTGTTTTGATTTGGTTAAACAGACTTGCGTTGTGGTAGCGAAGACCCTGCTTCAATCCCCAGTTAGGTCAACTAGAATTTGTTTTACGGAGGCTTACATTATGATTATTATTATTTTTTTTTTCGTAAATTTTAATTTCATGAACAGTAACCCACATGTCAAATTTGGATGCTCTACGTCTAAGACTGTAGGAGATACAGTTTTACCCTATTTGCCACGCCCCAAATGGGCGTAGCTATATATAACATACATTTTTGGGTAGAGGTAGGATACTAGTATATATATTCCAAGTCCCAACTCTTTGACGGAAATATTGCCGAAATTATCACGGTTTTAGTAAAAGATATAGTAATTCCCGATTTGCCACGCCCCCAGAAGACGTGGATACATAACTTTTGACATATCTTAAGAGGAGGTCAACAGTATCCCACATGCAAAATTTGGACGCTCTAGCTCCAAAACTGTAGGAGATACAGTTTTATCCGATTTGCCACGCCCTTAATGGGCGTAAATATCTATAATATATATTTTTGATTCCGGGTGATGTACTTGCACATGTATTCCAAATTTCAAGTCTCTAGCTCTTATAACGCTCAAAATATTATAAGATTTATACAAATCGCTATATATATATTCCCGATTTGGTACGCCCCCAGGGGGCGTGGGTATATAACTTTTTGATGTAACTTAAGGGAAGGTCAACAGTAACCCACATGCCAAATTTGGATGCTCTAGCTTCAAAGCTGTAGAAGATATAGTTTTATCCGATTTGCCACGCCCACAATGGGCGTAGATATATAATCTATATCTTAAAACGTCCGCGTAGTGTACACGAATATATATTCTAAATCCCATTTCTTAGACTGCAATATTGACTAAAATAACAGTGTTTTAGTCTTAATAGATATAGCATTTCCCGATTTGCCACGCCCCCTGTGGGCGTATCGGAAAAATACTCAAACTTGATCTGACGCGGATACACACGAGTATATATTCCAAATTACAAGTCTCTAGCTTCTATAGTGTCCAAATGCTGCGCGTTCATACAGACAGACGGACAGACGGACAGTCGGACAGACGGACAGACGGACAGACAGCAAGACGGACATTGCACAAATCCAATAGACTCTTTTTCCCTTTGGGAACAGAGTCTAAAAACCACCCCCAATTTTTGTGTCGAATGTCAGTAATATAAATGGACTGCTTCAATATCTTAAGCCATACTTAGACTCTACTGAGTTTACATATAAGTCGCAACGTGATGGTCATATCCGCATTATGTTGAAGAAAATTAATAAATACAGGGATTTAGTGAAAATATTAAAAACGGATAAAGTAAACTTCCATACGTTCCAGCTAAAGCAGGAAAGGGCATTTAGAGTTGTAGCTAAGAACGTTCATCACTCTACAGATATTGAAGTTATAAAACATGCTATAGAATTGCAAGGACATGTCGTTAGAGGCATTGATAATATTAAAACCCGTATTACCAAGGATCCACTTCCAATGTTTTTTTATAGACATAGAACCCAACAAAGACAACTGTGACATCTACAATATAAAACACATTGGCAACGGTATTGTATCAATTGAACCACCTAGGAAAGTGAGTGACATGGTGCAATGCTACCGGTGCCAAGAATTCGGGCACACCAAATCATATTGCAATAAAAGATTCAAGTGCGTCAAATGTGGAGATAATCACCCAAGCGCCAACTGTTCTAAAGAAAAGAATGAATCAGCCACTTGTGCCAACTGTCATGAAAATCATGCTGCTAGCTACAAAGGTTGCAGAATCTACCAACAAGGCTGTCAAGGACTTAAATAGCAGACTATGGGAAATAAAAAATGAAGCGACTGCAGAATATCTAAGAAACCTTGATCCATACAGAAGTGACCTCGACGATACCCTCTGGAAAGCAACTAGATATCTAAAGAGACCAACCAGAAGAACTACCACAATTCTCGATAGCAGCGGACAACGCTGCAGAGGCAATGCTGAGAAGGCTGAGGCATTTGCAGAACATTTAAGCTCGGTTTTTAAACCAAACTTAGAAAATGACCCTAACACAGTTGTTGAGGTAAACTAATTTCACAGAGGTAGAAGACGAAATAAAAAAGCTAAATAAGAAAAAATCCCCAGGATATGACAAAATCTGTGCAAATACAATCAGAAATCTCCCGCCAAAATGCATCAGATTGCTGACATATATATACAATGCTATGTTCAGGCTGGAATACTTTCCAAGTCAGTGGAAAAGCGCGGAAGTAATCATGATTGCCGTCCCATTAGTTTGCTGGTGACGTTTTCTAAAATATTTGAACGTATACTATTACGAAGATTGCTACTTGTGTTGGACGAACTCAAAATCATACCCGAACACCAGTTTGGGTTTAGGAAACGACACGGCACGATCGAGCAATGCCATCGCATCACGCATGCAATTCTTAATGCGTTTGAATACAAAAAATATTGCACAGGAATATTCCTAGATGTCAAACAGGCGTTTGACAAAGTCTGGCACGCAGGTCTGTTGTACAAAATTAAAAAGTGGCTACCTGCTCCATACTTCCTGATCATAGCATCGTATTTAAAAAATAGAATATTTTATGTCCAAGAACATGATGAATCGTCAAATATATACACTGCTGACGCTGGTGTCCCACAAGGGAGTGTTTTAGGCCCAGTTCTGTACACAATTTTTACAGCTGATCCACCTACAACAAACTCTGTTGAGATAGCAACTTATGCTGACGACACTGCAGTTATTGCTACGAGCACTGACCCAATTGATGCATCTAACCTACTTCAAGAAGAACTTGGTCTAATTGAAGTATGGCTAAAGAAGTGGAGAATAGTGGTGAACGCCGAGAAGTCCGTGCAAGTCACATTTTCGCTAAGGTCAGGAAATTGTCCGACAGTTACACTAAATGGCTGTACCATTCCAGTTAGTGAAACAGTTAAATATCTGGGAGTATATCTGGATCGGCGACTCACTTGGAGACAGCACATTAAATCAAAACAATCACAGCTCAAGACAAAGACCAGGAAAATGTACTGGCTGCTAGGACCACGCTCTCAACTAAGCCTCGAGAACAAAATACGACTATACAAGGCAGTACTAAAGCCACTGTGGACTTATGCATTCCAACTCTGGGGAACAGCCAGTAATTCAAACATTGAAATACTGCAACGTTACCAAAACATGACACTTAGAACAATTACAGGCGCACCTTGGTATATGACCAATTTCAACATCCACAAAGACCTATCGATACCTCTTGTCAAAGAAGAAATTCAGTTACATGCAGAGAGATACATGTATAGATTACATGAACACAAGAATACTTTAGCAGTAGGACTCCTTAACAACACAAACAATCTTAGAAGACTAAAAAAACGTCACGTAACAGACTTACCACATATAGATACAAATACTTAGACAAATAAATAAAATATATAAATATATGGATTGAGTTCATTGGAGCTTAAGCCATCCGGCTAGGTTAAATTTCATGCTAATAAATTTGTTTATTGTCAATATAAGACAGATTGCAAATAAAAATACACTAAAAAAAAAAAAAAAAAAAAAAAAAAAATGTTGACTGAATAAAGATTACCGGCCTCGAGGTTCTTGTGCTGGGATGGAGGTCGTTGCGCTGAAGGCGGGTTCGGTTACAGACCCGAGATAAACACCTTGGAAGATAGTTAGGGTACATCGAGAGTTTGATAGTGTAGTTCGCTTCTTGGTGTGCTATTTAATCTTTTACTAATAGAATGTTCAGATCACTGTGAATGTTCACCATGGTGTCCCAGTTATTACTGGGGATCCTAAGATCCTAAGATCCCAAGGATCTTGCAATGTGCTCGTTGTATGATGTCAATGTTGTTGCCTCTTGAGTTCCCCCATAGTTGAGAGCTATAAGTCCAGATATGTTTAAGAACGGACTAGTAGAGAAGGACCTTAAAGTCCAAACAAAGGGATCCAAAGAAGGATATTGGCTTTAAGTTTTATTTGCCTTTTCTTTGCATCAATGTGTCTGCGCCAAGTAAGACGCCTGTCGAGATTAATTCCAAGATACGTAACATAGTGGGCTTGGGGAAGCTGCTTGTTGTTTAGAGTGAATGTGTTTGCACTTTTGTTCGTTTCCTTTAATGCACCAGTCTGATAACCACTTTTCCACTACTACCAGATGATCAGCTAGTTGTACTGTTGCTTGAACTGGGCATCTACAGCGACTTAGAATCGCGGTGTCGTCAGCAATCCTAGATGTTATAAGACGTACGCTTGTAGGGATATCCGCTGTGTACAGAACATATAGGGTATGCTGCCTTGAGGAACTCCAGCTTCTATAATGTAGTCCTCAGACATAGTAGTTTTGCATCTCACTGCAAATACTCTATTGTAAAGATACGATTCAAAAAGCTTGTGAGTGTATTCAGGCAGTAACGTTTCGATTTTGTACATGAGGACATCCAACCAGACTAGATCGAATGCCTGAGATACATCAAGAAACATCGCACTGCAGTATTCCCGATGTTCAAATGCAGCACGTATTTCCGATGTTAAACGGTAAACTTTCTGATAGACTGATAGACTTTTTCCTTTTTTTTCGGAAGTACCTAAGTCTAGTAATTGCGTTGAACAGTGTGTCTAATGCTGAATATTCTGAACAGGAAAGAGTTAATAATGTGGAGTCTCAATGATATAGTACATAGAATAAAGATTTTAGTCAACGCGAGAGAAGTAGAAATAGGCAACGAAACCAAGTTTGTAGAAATAACACTTTGAGTAGAAGTTCCGATCAAAGCCAAAATACCCTTCTTCGCTCTAATTTACACATTAATAATCAGACATGACAGATAGAACAAATAGCAGACACTTTATGTCGATCAACACGTCGACAGGACTTAGAATATATTACAGTTTATTCGATCAACACGTCGATAGGTCTTAGAATTCGATCAAATGAACGAAGACAGAATACTTCGCGTCGATCGAGCCTCAGATAGGATTCAGTTTACCGGGCAAACTAACTAGGAAGGAAATTTTCCTGTTAGGCAACAGGAGCAATTGACTGACACTTCGCGTCGTTCTAGACTCAAACGAGACTCACTTCATAGGGCAAACCATCAGAGACAAAACACTGAGGACCGATTCTCCCGCTAGACAACAGGAGCAATTGGGTAATACTTAGCATCGATCGAATCGCAGACAACACTTCCACATCGTAGCGCGCAGCCTAGAGAAAGCTTGACATTATCAAGCGAAGCACTACAATGTGCGGCGGCCATGGATACCTTCCATGGGGGACCAGGAGTGGGCAAAGGAGCAACATCTGTCCATGCTGCAGACGGCTTCGCAGCGAAACTGGCACCGCGGTATGAAGGCCCGTATACGGTGGTCAGCTTCAGCAAAACAAAAGCTGAGCAAGATTCCGGCGAACAAGTTTCTTAAAAAAAGGATAGTGAACACTCAAGCTGAAACAGCATCTTAGGTATTAAAAAAAAATCAAGAGAGAAAATTAAAAAAAAATTTTTATAATAACAAGTAAGAAAGCTCTAGTCGGGTCTGCCCGACTACGAGATCCCCTGAACCAAGTCCGAGCTGATGTTTTAAGCAACCTAGCTTACATATTTTATCTATACATATTACCTTTGCGCGCATATACACGTGCACACATATACACATGCACACATGTACACATGCATACATTTGTATACACATGCACACATATACATGCCATGCACACAGAAACACGCGCGCCGATTACTGCGTAGTTGATTTGAATGTATGTGTGCACACGTACAGGCTGCTGCAGTGTGCTTTTACAATGTTTCCTTTAATAACTTCTGTATTACTTAACGGATTTGAATGCATTGAATGCCTTTTCTGCATTGAATGCTATTAATTTATTGAAAATACGGTTTTCACTAAAAAATTTGAAAAAATTAATTTGTGGCTTTGATAATTTTTTTTTTTATAAATTTTTTTTGTAAAATGTGGAGCCGGTATCCAAAATATGAAAAAATAGAAAATGTATTTTATTTATAAAAAGCTAAAAACAAAATTTGGTAGCTGTAGCTAAAAATATGTAAAAGATATGGTCAAAAAACTGAATCTTGATAACGTTTTAAATCGATAACATTGAAACGGAAAAGTTTATCGAATATCTAAAACAAACTCGATATTTTCGCTGTATACACAGACCATCATGCAAAATTTGAAGTCTCTAGCTCTTATAGGTTCTGAGATCGACGCGTTCATACATACGGACAGACAGACGGACGGACAGACGGACGGACAGACAGACGGACAGGGCTAAATCGACTCAGCTCGTCACCCTGATCAAGAATATATATACTTTATGGGATCTGCCACGCCTCCTTCTGCCTGTTACATACTTTTTGCAAAACCATTATACCCTGATTTCCCATTTTCAATGGGTTCAGGGTATAAAAATGTTAATAGCGCGATTATAAAAGGGCAGCAAGTTTCAACAGATTTGGGACAACCCCCGCTTCACACGAGAAAACCAAAAACAAGCTGCCGAATATAGGTCGCAAGCGAGTGCAAAATCTATGCACCATTACATGCGCAATTGCAGGGAAATGCAACAAAATAAGAGGGTAACAAACTGCTGAATACAGCGCCGCTCGCATGCAAAAAGCAACATGCAAAAAGGGCAACAACAAAATCGAAGGCGGCGAGCGAGTGCAGGCAACAACAGAAGGGCACACCAATACACATATGATCTAATGCGTACCGTAAACACCTACACACACGGCCGCGCTGCATACACTCGGCCTATTTGAACGAAAAGAGAAACCCTAAAGCCAAGAAGCAGGGGCTAGCGCCTCGAACTACGGCGTCTGTAAGGTTCACCCGCCGATCCTCGCCTGTTGGTGGACGATGAGAAGGTCGGGTAACCAAACCGGCGTTGGAGCGTCGGGCGATCCGGCACGTGGTGCGACGACCTCCTGTGCGGCTACCATTCCACCCAAGGAGGACGAAGAGGAGCATCCTCCATATGTTGGATGATATATTATATATATATATATATATGGATCAGCAGCAGCAGCATCAATCAGCAGTATCAACAGCAGCAGCATAGACGAAGTAGAGATATTAAAAGTATGTTGGCGCAAAATACACCAGACTACTTACTGCGGGAAAATAGGGGGGTGGAGCTCGGCTCTAGGAAAGAGCATGGCGAAAGCTGGAAAATTTAAAGGGAAAAGGTTGTAATATTTTACACGAGGAGTGGAAAAATGAAACAACACTTACCTTTGCACACACCATGGTTTTTTCAATCAGCTGAGCAAGCACGTAATACAAGTGCAAGGTGAACTGCTAGTATTCAAGTACGACAGTAGACTTTTGACGCTAAGAAGTCCAACACATAGTTAAGCAGGGATCTGATCAGGTTTGCATCAGTTGTAAAGGCTTGTGGTTTCCACACTAAGTAGTCAGAAAATCTCGTGTCGTTTAGACTTTCCCGATATTTCACATTGCTTAAAAGACATAACGCCGTTAGAGGAAAGGCTTATTTCCCCTTTAGGATATTGCCGTGAAAATGCCATTGAAGGAGTAGTGATCAATGTACCGATTCCTGTGGCCAATGTTGTAACTTCACTTCCAAGAGCGTTTAGCGAAGCTGCGGAAGGTCAGATTCATTTAAACTATCGAAGATTGTGATTCTTAGGAACTGGCCTTCCAAACGATCTTTACCGGCATTAAAAGGAAGTGTCAAGACAGTGTTACAACCATAGTTAGGTCAGAACTTAGGAATTTTGATAGAAGAGGTTGTAGAACTGACAAATTATTTCTTAATTATAATAAGTTAGAAATTATGAATATAAGATATAATACATCAATTTGCTTACCCAAGCACAGCGCCACTCACAGCATTACGACAGCAAACGCCCTTAATCAGGAGCATGTAGATAATTTAATTCGCCACTATGATGCTTATAGGGTTTTGAAAGGGATTCGCATATCTCCTGCTCACCGGGAAGCAGATAAAGAGGGTTATGGCGATGAATCACTTTTTCGGCAGCAGAGAGAGATGGATGGATATATTAGCTTTACTTTCAAAAAATGTACACAAGATAGAAATTACTGAACAAGTTGCAGGTAGCTTAAGTTTTGAAAACAAGTCCCTTCTCATTAGTGCCGATCCAGCGACATACGCTATAGGAAGGTTTTAAAGTTAATAAAAAGGGAAGGTGAGACGATAGAGTTCTTCGAGAGCGATTGTCGTGTTTTTTTTTGTTCTCCGCAATTTGTTTGCCTTAAGCCTTGCAGTAATTTTTAACTTTGATAACTTCGTTTTTTTTTTGTTTTTGTGCAAAGTCCAATCTGTTGATAATAGTGAGTGTATCAATATTTTGTTTTTTACGGCGTCTATTTGTAATTTGCTTTTTTTGGCGCTTCCACTTTTCTTACACTTGTTTGTTTGTGTAGTGCTTTCGGTATCGTACGCAAAAACGTTTTTGTTGTTGTTTTTCTGCGCTGATTGATTTTGCTGTGCAAGGAAAATCTCTCTTGAGTGTTTACTATTTCGCTTTCACTGTCTATCTCGCCTTTCTGTTTACTTTAATTCGTTTTGCGCTCTCGCAATTCTTTTCCGTTGCTCTATCATTGTGTGTTTAACCCCAGTTGGAAATATGTCATGCTGTAAGAAAACTTGCACATATTGTCAAGCCGCTGATTCTGCACAGCCGCAATTTATTAGTTGCTGACTGTGTCTGAATTTAATGCATGCCAAATGTGCAGGCCTTACAGGGCGCGATTGCTACTGAATTAACGCAATTCCAAAGCTGGCAGTGGTGGCCAAACAATTTGGTCTTGTCCAAGTTGTTTGGACAAACTATTTTCGATCTGAAAAATGTATAATACTTTGAGAAACAATTTCTAAAAATTAAAAATGTAGCTAAGCAGTTTTCAAGCGAGTTTGAAACTAGCAGTGAACGGCTTAGCGAGTTCAATTTTGACTGTGCTCCAAAATCACAATTAGAGATGCAATAGTTGCCGGTTCCATCTGAATTGCCTCCCCCTTACTAATTCCGTTGACTTTGATTGTTCAGCCATTCTTATCCCAGCTTTCATTAAAAGATCTATTGTAGATGGTACTTCTTCGCCAATTTCATTGCTGGAGCCATTGACCCGGAATATTTACGGGGCTGAGCAGTGAAAAGGATGCTGTTGAATTCCGACGTATCTAGAGTCGGATAAAAAAGCTCTCAGCTCAGATCCTCTGCAAGTCCCTACCATCCCCACATTAACGGTTGTTGCTCCGTGCAAACAAGTTTTTGTATCTAGGTTTTTTGTGGATACTACAGTAGAGTCACTATGTGCATATATTTCCAGTAAATCCGCTACCATTGTATTGATTTCAAAATTCAGTTTATCGACTCTTTGTGAATTGCATCTTTCAAAATCAAAGTGCCGGTGGAAATGTTTCTAACTATATGTATTCCTAAACTTTGGCCTCCACATATAATTGTTCATAAGTTTAAGCCCAAGAATCGAAATCGCCCATTGCCGGTTTTGATAAAATTCTCTTTGGTACACATTACTTCTAGTAATGTACCAAAAAACTAGATCTCACTCCTAATCAGTTTTCCATCATTTACCAAAATATTATTCGCAATCTCTACACTGCAGTTTCAAGGCGCCCACAGTTCCCTCAACAGGGAGCATGGAATTGGCAGCCGAAACCAGGCCCAAATGGCAAACTATACCCCAGAGGAACTATGCCAGCAAGGAAGTAGCCAAGCAGTCGAAATTGGCCAAAATTCATGGCCGAAGTGATGGCGACAATGACTCCAGCTCCTCCACCTCGGATCGCGGGGAGATAAGGAGAAAGGTTCCCACCAGGAAAGCGGAGTTTCCCCCTACCTCCAAGGGAACTGCGGTAGTGAACAACGCCAACAAGTGCGCACTGCTATCGGGCGACAATGAAGAAGCTATATCTTCAAGCCCCAAGGATGCTGCCCCAACCGCCCCAGCTAAGAAAATCAAACCTCCACCCATTTTTATCCCAAACATAGGCGATATCCAGGGTCTGGTTTCTGACGTCGTACTTGCAATTGGCAATCACAGATTTGAGTATAAGGCCGGTAAGGATGGCTGCGTCAGAATAATGGTAGAAGAAAAGGACAGCTTCAACCTGTTAAAGAAGTACTTTAACGAGAACAATATCTCATACTTCTCAAACTTTCCAGGCCAAAGATGAGCGCGCCTACAGGATCGTTGTGAAAGGCCTTCACCACTCCACTGACGTCACTGACATCAAGGCTGCTTTGGCTTCGTATAGGCATAGCGTTCGAGGCTACGAGGTTAAAAACGTCATTAGCAGCAGCAACAAGAAGCCGATGTCATTGTTTTTCGTGAACTTGGAGCCTTCCAGCAACAACAAGGATGTGTACAACATTAAACGACTGTGCCAATGCGTGATCTCCATAGAGCCCCCTCGCAAAACCAAGGACGTGCTACAATGCTTCTGATGCCAGGGATTTGGGCACTCCCAGAAGTACTGCAGACTCCCCCCAAAGTGCGTCAAATGCGGAGGCGATCATTTCTCAACTGAATGCACCAAGCCTAAGGAGGAGCCTGCCTGCTGTGCCCAAAGTCTACCAGAAGGCCAAGGAGACTCACTTGCCCAAACCAAGGTCAACTCCACCCACCGCCAGCCGCCCTTTACCCACGGTGGTGCCAGGCTTATCCTACGCCAGCACTCTTCGTGGTCCCCAACCACCACCACTGCACCAGTACGACACGCCCACACCCGCACACAGTCAAGTTAACTCCAGAATGGACCGCATGGAGGCCTTAATGGAGAAAATGCTCGGCCAGGTTGCGGCCATGACGCAATTGTTAACGTCACTCTTGGCGCAACAGTGCAAGTGAATCTCCACATAGTCATGTGGAACGCGAACGGTCTGTGCAAGAGCAGGCCAGAGGTCGAACAGTTCATTAAAACGAACAAGGTCGACATTCTTCTCATCTCGGAAACCCACTTTACCTCAAAATCCTATTTTTCTATCAGCGGCTATGATGTTATCGCTGCCAATCACCCCAATGGTACTGCGCGTGGAGGAGCGGCAGTCATCATCAAAAGCGAACTTAAATACATTGAGCTTCCGGCACACCAGGAACCTTGGGGTCAGTGCGCCATAGTCAGAGTCACCAGCTTGACTGGTGATATCACAGTTGCGGCTTTCTACTGCCCTCCCAGGCACACAATAGGACAAGGCCTCTTTGAGGAACTCTTGGACAGTCTAGGCCCGCGCTTCATCGCCGGAGGAGACTTTAATGCCAAACACACATGGTGGGGTTCGCGAATCATTAACCCCAGAGGTAGAATGCTCTACAAGTGCCTAATTGAAAGTGGAATAGATCATCACTCTGACGGCGAACCCACATACTGGCCTACGGACACCAACAAGATCCCCGATGTGCTGGACATTGCCTTATCCAAGTGAATTGACAGGCAGAGAATCCACATCACTTACGCGTTAGATCTATGCTCTGATCATAGTTCGGTTAGGATACTTCTAAATATTCCTGCCTCCACCAAAAAGATCAGATGCAGGCTGTTTAGAAAAAATACCAACATTGAGCGCTACCAGCAATGCCTCCAGACCAACCTAGACCCTACGGTAGATATCTCCAACTGCGATGACCTGGATAACGCTGTTGAGAATCTCAATATTGCTATCCACAACGCTGCGTTATACGCCACACCCTGCAGCAGACCGACTATCACCACCGCTCACAAAGACGTCCACCTCTGGTCCCCTGAAATTGCCACTTCGGTTGCTGAAAAAAGTCGCCTCCGACGAGTGTGGCACAATTCTCGAAATTCTAGGGATAAAACGGAGTACAACAGAGCTGCTAAAGCTCTCAAGGAGCTGCTATATCATCTGCGCAAGCAATCACTCGAGCAGTATTTGGAAGAAGTGGAGCCAGGTCGCCCGCATCATAACCTTTGGGGTCTGACCAAAGGTATTAAAAGGCCTGTGAAAAGGAAGGAGTCTGTCAAGAACGCCAACGGCTCATGGTGTCGCTCTGACAGCGAAAGGGCAACAGCATTTGCCAATCACCTGCACGATGCATTTTCCCCGTTTGCCAGATGCTCCCAGCAAGAAGCAGATTATACAGAAGGGTTCCTCGATGTGCCTTGCCAAATGGCTCTCCCAATCCCAGTCGTCGAGCATGAGGAGCTAATCTCCGAAATTAGAAAGCTCAAAGTTTCCAAGTTACCCGGATACGATGGAATCGATGTCCCATCTTACTCTTCTTCTTGATCTTCCTTCGTTAATCAACCGTAGAACTTCTCTTGGTGTTATGTTTCTACATAAGTTGATTATTGGTGACATAGACTCCATCTTTCTTTTAAGGTGTCTCAATTTATCTGTTCCTGGGAGACCAACCAGGTACTTTCGTCCCTTGAATTTAACTATGTGCACAACAGATTATTCTTTGCACAATTCGTTTCATGTCCTCTGCCATAATTACAATCAAATTAATAGCGTCATCTCATCTGAACTCTCTCTTCCTATAATGAAATCCTTGCTTCCAGCTTACCTTCGGGAAATCTTTGGCAGTACCTAGCTATGTGTAGGGGCATAGTCGGCCTGACTGGCAAAAATCTCCCCCATCGTTGTCAGTGATTTTCCAACTGGAACAAAACCTTTTGTTTTTGTTATTGATCCCAATAATATCACTGACTACATTGAGCTGTGATCTGGGGCATAGCTGACCGGTCGGGCAAAAAAAATTCCCCCAACGTGTCGGTGATGTTATTAGGTATTCAATGCTGAAATTTTATTTACGGTATCTCTCTATTTATCATTGTTAAGAACTTATTTTTATTTTTTCATCGTCTTGTCAATACCCCTATTTAAAAAAAAGTGGTGTATTCGGCAGTCATTTTGTAACTAAGTTTTATTGGCGAGTTGAGTTTCAGCAGAGAGGCTCCCCTACATGTTTTGTCTAAAAGATGTCCCAAAGCTTAACTTGACTGATGAGTCAAGCATAACCGATATAAAGTTCTTCATTGATCAGTTTATCACATCTGATACAAGTGACCCGGATGTGGCTGCATATTTAGAGTATCAAGCACACAATTATGGGCATTCATGTAGACGACAAGTTAGGACTCAAAAAATTTGTAGATTCGGTATTCCATACCCTCCCATGCCCCAAACAGAAATTGTGTTTTCATTTAAACAAAATGCCAAAAATGTTGATGAGCATCGTAGGAATTTTGACAATATTCAGGATTCTTGGAATATTCGGTTGATCCTGAAACCATAGATTTCCTTAGTAATTTCAATAAACCTTTGGCCGAAGATCAACTTAACATTAGTTATGAGAGCTATATAAATGCACTTAGGTCAAATCTTTAGAGCCACACAGTTTATTTAAAGCGTTCATTAGCAGTAATTAAGCTTAACGCTTATAATAAGCACATTTTCCAACTACTGCGAGCCAATATAGATATATAGTTTATTTTTATACACTGAACCCATTGAAAATGGGAATTCAGGATATAATGGTTTTGTGACAATGTATGTAACAGGCAGAAGGAGGCGTGGCAGACCCAATAAAGTATATATATTCTTGATCAGGACGACGAGCTGAGTCGATCTAGCCATGTCCGTCTGTCCGTCTGTCCGTCCGTCCGTCTGTCCGTCCGTATGAACGCAGTGATCTCGTAAACCACAAAAGCTAGAGATTTGAGATTTTAGATATATATTCTTGTATACCATACGCAGTACAAGTTTATTTTTCTTTTTCGATAACTCATCCTATTTCCTTATTATCGATAACAATCGATATTTTGACTTTGTTTTTAAGCTATAACTTTTAGACCATAATACCTAGAAACACCAAATTGACTATGTAGGTTGCTGTGATGTAAATACAGATAATAAACTTTTTAAATTTTGGATACCTCACCCCATTAGCCCCATAAGTGGAAAAAACGTATTTCAAATACTAGGGAGTTGGGATTTCGTATATATACACCTCTAGATGTCAATATTATGTCCTGAAAATTTCATTAAGAAAGTAGATCTAGAACCGAAGTTATTTAACAATGAATTTCTCATAATGCTGCCCAGAATGCAGCCCAAGCGCAGCCGCTAAATCATCTACGCAGTAAGCGGCGCGCGTGCTTGTGTATGTATATGTGTGCGTGTGTGTGTGCGCGCAGAGGGTAATATGTACCTGTAAAAGATATAAGCTAGATTGCTTAAAACACCGCCTCGGACTTGGTTCAGGGGATCTCGTAGTCGGGCAGACCCGACTAGAGCGTTCTTACTTGTTTTTCCATAACTCATCCTATTTTCTTATTATCGATAACAATCGATATTTTGACTTTGTTTTTAAGCTATAACTTAAAGACCATAACAGCTAGAGATACCAAATTGACTATGTAGGTTTCTGTGATGCAAATACAGATATTTAAATTTTTAAATTTTGGATACCTCCCCCAGTAGCCCCAAAAGTGAAAAAAAATTTTATTCAAATACTAGGGAGTTGGGATTTCGCATTTTCCTTTGAATGTCAATATTATGTCCTGAAAATTTCATTAAGAAAGTAGATCTAGAACCGAAGTTATTTAACAATCAATTTCTCAAAATGCTGCACAGAATGCAGCCCCAGCGCAGCCGCTAAATCATATATGTACGCAGTAAGCGGCGCGCGTGCTTGTGTATGTATATGTGTGCGTGTGTGTGTGCACAGAGGGTAATATGTACAGATAAAAGATGTAAGCTAGATTGTTTTAAACACCGTCTCGGACTTAGTTCAGATGATCCCGTAGTCGGGCAGACCGACTAGAGTGTTCTTACTTGTTTACACCTATAATCCCCAAAATTTAAAACTACGTTGATCTCCTCAACTGATAGAACCATAAATAAACTATCCAAAAAACAAGTAAGAAAGCTCTAGTCGGGTCTGCCCGACTACGAGATCCCCTGAACCAAGTCCGAGGCAGTGTTTTAAACAATCTAGCTTATATCTTTTACCGGTACATATTACCCTCTGCGTGCACACACACAAGCACACATATACATACACAAGCACGCGCGCCGCTTACTGCGTAGATGATTTAGCGGCTGCGCTTGGGCTGCATTCTGGGCAGCATTATGAGAAATTCATTGTTAAATAACTTCGGTTCTAGATCTACTTTCTTAATGAAATTTTCAGGACATAATATTGACATCTAGAGGTGTATATATACGAAATCCCAACGCCCTAGTATTTGAAATACGTTTTTTCCACTTATGGGGCTAATGGGGGAGGTATCCAAAATTTAAAAAGTTTATTATCTGTATTTACATCACAGCAACCTACATAGTCAATTTGGTGTCTCTAGGTATTATGGTCTAAAAGTTATAGCTTAAAAACAAAGTCAAAATATCGATTGTTATCGATAATAAGGAAATAGGATGAGTTATCGAAAAAAAAATAAACTTGTACTGCGTATGGTATACAAGAATATATATCTCAAATCTCTAGCTTTTGTGGTTTACGAGATCACTGCGTTCATACGGACGGACAGACGGACAGACGGACGGACGGACAGACGGACAGACGGACATGGCTAGATCGACTCAGCTCGTCGTCCTGATCAAGAATATATACTCTTTATGCGGTCTGCCACGCCTCCTTCTGCCTGTTACATACATTGTCACAAAACCATTATACCCTGAATTCCCATTTTCAATGGGTTCAGGGTATAATAAGCAATTGATTAAATCTAGGTGTATTTGGAACGTAATCGAATATAATGCAGTTTTTTGCGCACGACTGTCCCCATGAGGGAATTGCGCTTTGTGCATTTTGTACCTGAATATGTTGTGGAATAATCACGTTTTTTCAATAAAGTGTTAGTTGCAAGTGTTCGTTGATACCTACAGGTAAGATATGAAATTCTATGATTCTGGTATATTTTTTCAAAATCGGGTGCAATTTTGTTTATTTCCGTTGTTGTACAGGTCCAATGTAATTTAAGCACTTAAATCGTAAATATTTTGAGCAATATTCAGGTCAAATTTTTAAGACCTTTACCTAAAATTGCACAATCCTTTATTTTTATACCCTGAACCCATTGAAAATGGAAGATCAGGGTATAATAATAGTTTTGTGACAATGTATGTAACAGGCAGAAGGAGGCAGACCCCATAAAATATATATATTCTTGATCAGGACGACGAGCGCATGATGTACCAATGTATCTGATTTTCTTGTTTTATCAGAATTGATACATTTATATGATTTTTCAAACTTGTCTTTATAATCATTAATTTTTCTCGCTAATGCATTCCATTCCATTGTTTAAAGAAAATGGAGTTTTTAGCGGTGTATGCGCAGCATTAATATATTTTCTGTGCCTAGTATTGCATGTGTTTCGCTGATAGTTTTTGCCATTATATAAGTTAATGTACTTTACACAACGCCTTTTTCAGTTTTTGAACAACCGATTAATGGGCTTGCAATACTATGGAAAGTTTCTATGTATTAATTTTCGAATTCATTTATTTTAATGAATTCTCTGTGCTTTTGCAGTATTTGTAATACATTGGTTCTAAAATTGGGTTCTTTACTATAGATGTCATTTACTTTGATCATCTTTAAGTCATTTCCAAATTACCTGCTCTACTTGCGTATCTTTTCTGTATGCACTTATTGTGCAACTTAAATAATTTGGTTAGCACATTCGCTAATAAAATAATAACGATTACTATTAACATAACAGTTATTACTTTTAAATCTACTGATACGGTTTCAACATTATTTATGACATTTGCGGTTGAGTCCGCTACTTTTGATTCGTGGTCTAACATTGTTTCTGCTTCTAATATATTATCGTCTTTAGAAATTAAATTCGAAAGCATTAAATTTTAATTTCGGATTTTTTTTCTTTCTTTTTAAGAATATATATATATGTTGTTATGATTTAATATTTATAAATAATTTTTTTTTTTTCTAAATTTTGTATTAAAATTTTCCTATGCGATCAACGTAGTGATCTCCTGGCTAATGTTTCGTATGGCTTTAATTATTGCTCAGTATTACAAAGATTTCTTTTCATTTGTTTTATATATATATATATATACAAAAATTCTTAAAATATGTTGCGCGCTCTTTGTAGCGCTGTCGGTCCTTGAAGATCCCGTTGGTCTAGGTTGGTACTCTAGACGGTGCCAGTGCTGGTCTTCTCACAGGCTGTTGGGGTGCCGGTGCTGGTCTTCTCACAGGCTGTTGGGGTGCCGGTGCTGGTCTTCTCACAGGCTGTTGGGGTGCCGGCGCTGGTCTTCTTGCAGCATGTGTATTTGCAATACACCGACTCCAGTGGTGCAGGGCAGTCCGCTGGGCATCTTGGTTCCGGTTTGAATGATAACTCTTTCTTATTCTGCGTCGCTGGTTTGGATATGTAAGAGTTTAGAATTTGTATATTGCCATTGAATGTTTTCTTTGTAGAGGTTGAGCTTTCATATTCTTGCTGAATCGATTCGATATTGTCGATTTCAGCTTGTATTTTATTGCCAGTATCCCAACTTATTGTTGTGTTGGGGGTAAATAGCAGTTTTAAGAGTTCGGCTTTTCTATTTTTTTAGCCGTTTGTTAACTCCAGTGCGTCTTACTTTAGGCATTGCTCATCACCTCTACTCACTCAGTACACATCTCCAGGCGCTGGCCTAGTTGCTATTTTGAAGTCGCTTTGCTGCCGCTGCTGGTGTTTCATCTCCAATTCTTAATGTTATTATTTAACACTTGTATTATGTCGAAGCACTGGATTGCGTAATGATATTTCGGTTCTCACTTTTAAAACGAAGTTTGTAGTTTAAATGTTTGTATCACTTATCATGGTCGCCATGTAAGGAGGCTATGTAAGGATTTGTTATTGTAAATGTTATAGCAACAAAGTGTCGTTATGTTATGAGTTGTTACTCTTACTTTAAATATGGGCATATGACCACTTGTTATATTGTATACTCTACAATACTGTGGTCATATGCTCATTTGGCATACAACATACTACAATATATATTCATTTATTCCATACGCAGTAGAAGTTTATTTATTTTTTCGATAACTCATCCTATTTCCTTATTATCGATAACAATCGATGTTTTGACTTTTTATACCCTGAACCCATTGAAAATGGGAAATCAGGGTATAATGGTTTTGCAAAAAGTATGTAACAGGCAGAAGGAGGCGTGGCAGATCCCATAAAGTATATATATTCTTGATCAGGGCGACGAGCTGAGTCGATTTGGCCCTGTCCGTCTGTCCGTATGTATGAACGCGTCGATCTCAGAACATATAAGAGCTAGACACTTCAAATTTTGCATGATGGTCTGTGTATACAGCGCGCATATTGAGTTTGTTTCAGATATTCGATCAATTTTTCCGTTTCAATGATATTGATTTAAAACGTTATCAAGATTCAGTTTTTTGACCATATCTTTTACATATTTTTAGCTACAGCTACCAAATTTTGTTTTTAGCTTTTTGTAAGTAAAATACATTTTCTATTTTTTCATATTTTGGATACCGGCTCCACATTTCAGAAAAAAATTTATTAAAAAAAAAAATTATCAAAGCCACAATTTAATTTATTCAAATTTTTTGTGAAAACCGTATTTTCAATAAATTAATAGCATTCAATGTAGAAAATTGCATTCAAATCCGTTAAGTAATACAGAAGTTATTAAAGGAAACATTGTAAAAGCACGCTGCAGCAGCCTGTACGTGTGCACACATACATTCAAATCAACTACGCAGTAATCTGCGCGCGTTTCAGTGTGCATGGTATGTACAATTGTGTTCAAAATAATAGGAACGCGGTTGAGTTTCATGCAATTGGTCAAATATCTAATGATTAATACAAAATATCGACATGAAATAAGGAAAACAAGAATCTTTACATGTATTTTAAACTATTTAAAACAACTTTAGCTAAAAAAATTTTTTTATTTGCCCACCAGGACTTAAAGAAAAAATTGTTCGAATATTCGGCTGTTCATTAAAATAGGAATGCCTACTAAAAAGTTTAAATAATTCAAAAAAATTAAGTCAAACTGAACTTAAACTACTACTTTTTATTTGTTATGTCCTAACATTTTGTTTTGAGACCCTAATTGGTTTAAACTGCTAAGCCCCCGTGAACCATGGATTCGGAAAGATCCTGACCACGCTTCAAAAGGATTTGGGTGATCCATTTCGAACAGGCTGCTAAAGTTGGTCAATTTTTGCGGGATTTCCAGTTCCTAGATGTCTTTTAACAAATCCTCATAAGTTTTTATATAGATTCATGTTCGGGTACTGAGCTAGCAATAGCACAAAATCATATTCACTGATGCAAACTAAAGCTTTGCCGGCTTGCTGGTAACCTTTGGATCATTATCCTTCTGGAATATCCATTTTAGTGGAATTTTCCAAGCTTCATATGATAGCAGGATGTTTTCTTTAATCTATTTAGAAACACAGCTTTGTCTACGTAGCCATCCAGGTCATATATAGGCCATACCCACTTGGACAGAAACCAGGCCCATATCATGATACTCAGTCCACCGTGGAAAACTGTCTAATGGGTGGACTGTGGGTTGTCCCCGATATTTATTGGGGCCGAAATCTACTTTGTGGAGCCTGATCCACCAAAAAAAGTATGATTTTGGACTTATCCGTCAAAAATTTGTTGCTTCACTGCTTACCCAGTAAGTCCACATGGGGCTTTGCAAATTTAAGTCATGCGTCTAGGCCCATATGATCCATTCCCTGGTACTTTTGCCATTGAAATTTTGTTCGATCAGTTGAAGACGAACTATGACTGTATAAACAGACTGATTTAAATATTTTTTTATACATTTTTATGATTCTAACGGGTTTTTTCACAATGGCGCAAAATGGGTATATCGTCTATTGGCGTCGTTTTTCGTGTAGCACCTCAATTTTCAGATTTCCTTTTATAATAAATAGCGTTTTATACCATTGTAGTGGATCAGCAAACTATATTTTTGATTTTCTATATGCCTAGCACTTATTTTATAGGCAATCCATTGCAGTTCCCATCTCCACCGACCAATAATAGCGTCAACCCCTTAAAAATTAAGATTTTTTACTTTTTCAAACATATTTTGGTTTTTTTAATTCTTGTATAAATAACACTAACTAATGACAATAATTTAAATTTTTTAATTCATTTTTTAAAATTTTTTTTTACAAAAAAAAGTCGAAATTCCTATTTTAATGAACAACCAATTTTCGGTGCATATGTCTAAAATCATCTATAAAAAAAAATGGAATGCAAAACTAACGGGATTTTTTCGCTATTTAGTTGTTGACATTCCACTCTTCAAAAACTGTGAACACCTTTTCAATTTCAAAGTCAGACTTTTGTCGAAAAAGTTCTTTTACTGGTACATGAATGCGCGTTCCTATTTTTCTGAACACAACTGTATATGTGTGCATGTGTATGCAAATGTGTACATGTGTATGTGTGTGCATGTGTATATGTGTGCACGTGTATATGTGTGCATGTGTATATGTGTGCATGTGTATATGCGTACCTGTGAGTATGTGTGCATGTGTATATGCGCGCAGAGGTAATATGTATAGATAAAAGATGTAAGTTAGGTTGTTTAAAACATCAGCTCGGACTTGGTTCAGGGGATCTCGTAGTCGGGCAGACCCGACTAGAGCTTTCTTACTTGTTTTTTAAGCTATAACTTAAAGACCATATTAGCTAGAGATAGCAAACCGACTATGAAGGTTTATGTGATTAAAATACAGATAATAAACATATAAAATTTTGGATACCTCCCACCATTAGCCCCAAAAGTGGAAAAAACGTATTACAAATACTAGGGAAATGGGATTTCGCATATATACACCTTTCATTGTCAATATTATGTCCTAAAAATTTCATTAAGAAATTAGATCTAGAACCGAAGTTATTTAACAATCAATTTCTCAAAGTGCTGCCCAGAATGCAGCCCAAGCGCAGCCGCTAAATCAACGTAACGTAAGCTTCAAATTTCTAATTTCGTAAGCTAATCTCCCACTCATTTGTTTTTATTATTATGTTCTACATTGATACCATGTCGCTCGAGAACGCAGCCGTGTTTATTATCATCTAGTAAACATCCGAGTTACCAATATAGAACTACGAGAAATGGAACGTGAACGTGACAGTTTGGGTCATTCCCAAAGGCGACGCAGTTTGCGTTACAGAACCGTAAAGCGCGTTCAAGACGGGAATGCTCACTTTCATCGAAGATAGGATGCAGATGCAAGAAGACAAGAGCAGGAACGAAATACTGAAACGCGCCGACAACGTCGTCAAGACCCGGAACACCGCATACCCGAGCAAATTCGAGTTATGGAAGCCCATGCAGTCCGCAGAGAGGACTCTGATATGAGACAAGAAGAGCAGGAACGAGACACTCAAGCGCGTCGACTGCGTCGTTAGGACCCGGAATATCGCGTACCTGAGCACATAATGGATATGGAAGCCCATTCGGTCCGCAGAGAGGATTCTGAGATCAGACAGCAAGAGCAGGAGCAAAACATCGCCAGGATCCGGAATACCGCGTACCTCAGCAAATAAGGGATATGACAGCACGTTCAGTTCGTAGAGGTGACATTGTGACAAGGGCAATGGAACAGGTACAAAACACAGTATCACATATTCGACGCCGCAAGCAGAGTAGCACAATCTGTAGAGGAATGGGCAGAAGCCAGAGAATCGGAACGCCAGCGAAGAAGGAAAACAGCAACTGCTGAATATAGGCGAAAGATCAACGAAGGGCCAACGGAATGCTGCATATGCTGTGGAGGGACGTGGTTCCCAGATAAGGTACGTGGTTTGCACAAGCTTACTATTACTTCTAAGTAAACAAATTTGAATGTGAGCAGCACATTTTATCTATCTGGTACTGGCGCTTTTGCGCATATTTAACAATATCCATAACGTCCAAGTGCACCTAAAACGCAAATTTGAATATAAACATAATTTTATGACTGAGATCATCCGTCCTGCCAAAATTTTCAATGGCTGCCTCAAATTGGTATTAATGTGGAAGTCCCTTTTATTGCTGATGAAGCCGATAGGTCAATTGTCGATCAACTTGTTGGTCAAAATAATTTGATTAGTGAAAATCAAAACAGCGTAGAAGGTGAAGAAAATATTAGCCCTGGTGGCCAAGAGACTTTGCTGGAGAATAATGCCATTGAACAAACTGCAATTACAAGACGTATTGCATTGGCTTCCGGTGAAGGACGGCGTCCAGTGGACTTAACATTAGACGAAGACGCAGAAGAACTGTCCTTTCCGATTATATCTTGCGGTTACATTTTTAAAGGCAAGACTACATATGCCCGTAAAGCCCGTTCTCAAATTCATTATTACGATCGCCGTTGCGCTATAGTCCCCAAAGTACTTTATATGTACAAGCGATACGAGCTTAAGCAGATTAAGAATTCGATATCCATTTGTCTTAGGAAAAAGTCTGGTCCAAGCATCATAGCAGCAAATATGCGTGATGATTTATATGTCGACAGCTTAGTTCAGCATGATGATGGGTATCAAATTCTTAAAGGTTTAAGATCCGCTCCAGCACACTGGGAAGCGGAAAAAAACTTCATGCCACGATTAAACAATTTGGGTTGCCCACATTTTTCATTACGTTATCTGCTGCTGAAAAAGTTTTGGATAACATTATTATCAGTGAGGAGGAAGCTGCAAGCCTTTCAAGTTCCGAAAACTCTCGTTTAATTCGATTTGACTCAGTTACGTGCTCTCGGTACTTTGATAATAGATTGCGATAATTGTTGAAATTATTCAAGGAATTAGTCAGGAATTTTGTCGGTTTAATATACCTTATCCACCTATGCCTCAAACTGAAATATTGTTTCCTTTAAAAGAAGATGAGACCAATCTTCAATATAATAAAAGCCTCTTCAAAAAAATTAAAGAATACCTAAAGACCAGTTCAGAGGAAGAAGCTATTAGATTTAATAATTGTGAACATTTTTTGACTGACCGTGATACAAATTATGAGGGTAAGCTTGCTTTAAGGTCGAGTTTGAAAAAGCCGCAAGTTTTTCTCCGCCGAAAGTATAGTAATAGGTTGCTTAATGCTTATAACACAGATATTTTAGGGTTACACCGAGCAAACATGGATATTCAAAATATCTTAGACGCTTATGCCTGTTGGAGTTATATAATAAATTACGTAAACAAATCAAACAACAGGGGCGTCCGTGAAGCCATGGCTGATATCAGTCAGGGAAATATTTCTGTTAAAAGAAAACTCCAACATCTCGGTAACAAATTTATTAATGCCACAGTGATGTCAGCACAGGAACCTGCCTATAACATTTTGGGATTGAATATGTCGGAGGCAGACAGTGCGGAAATTTTCATCAATACATCCTACCCTTATAAAAGAGATCGGATGGTTAAGTCCAGAAGACTTCTGGATAACTCAACTGATATCTTTGTGCCAAGCTTAATATACCGATATGTTCAAAGACATGCTTCCTTACATGAAATATGCCCAGCAGAGTACAGTTTTAAAAAAATCAGCAACACGATCAGTAGAAAGTGAGAATTACGCGGAAATGGTTTTGATAACCTTTATCTTCTTCTTCCTCTTTATATTTCTCGGTTCGATTAGCTTCTTTATCAAATATTTGTGAAAAATTAAAATTGGGTTCTTTGAGAAGTGCGATAACTTCTCTTGGCACTACCTCTTCCTTGTTTCCATTTTTACGTTCGTTTAAACTAAGGCAAGAAAGTAGTGGGTCAAAAGAATCCAGTGCTTTATTAAATATATCTGTTATATTGAAAATCGGCTGCATTTTCTGCCATGCGATAATCAGGTGTGTCGAATTGTCTGCCTCTGAGGCAAGTTCAGAAGCTAATTTTTCAATCGGGGTCCTGCGTCAACATAGTTTAACCGTTTCCGACCTGCTGTACTTTGATTCTCATCGTGGTTGTTTTAACATAACTTAAATCGATCCAAATTTCGATTACATTTTGTCAAATTATATTCTATAAATGATATCAAATTCTTGACTTTTTACTTAATAATGTAAAACAGTTCCTTCGAAATATTTTCGCTGTTTATATTTTTCAATACAAAGTTTCTGACAGCGCTTTCTTGCCAATTGTTGCTGTTCTAAACTTCAAGCATAATGGAATTGCAAACCTCGTATGTAGCTGCAACATGTCGTTATTTGGCCAATTGGAGCAAATAATCTTTATAAAATTGGTAATGTTTAATTAACACCTTGTTGGTTCAACATTTCACAATCACTTGTAAACTTTAAAGTTATCTTTAACGAAACACACAAACAGCTTTTAGTTTAGGGCTAAAAAAACAAGTACCAACACATTTTACGATTGCACAATACATTTGTAAGGCCGAGGTACAACTCTCAGTCGCTGCCAGGACCTTCCACAACTAATTTGACGATTTTGCTGGAATCTACTGGGTGAGAGGGCCGCCGCCGACTGGTCGCTGTGGCGGTGGCTTATGTCGGTGTGGAGTACGCGCGCCGGAGGGGTATTGGGGTGCGGGTTAGGGGAAATCTCTTCCTGCTCGGAGGACAGCGGCCGACCTTACAGAAAGATGACGGAGTCGCCGCAGTGCGGGGGACAACGCCCGCCCGCGCATGAGGTGAGGGATACCCCGCCCATGCCAGAGATGTGAGGTTATGGCTTCCGCCGAGAGGACTGCGCCCGTCGCATGCGGAAGCCGAGGGATTTGGAATTACCTCTGCTCGGTGGACATCACCCGACCGTGCAAGAGGCGTAGGGTAAGGAAGGGGTATCACACACAAGAATAGAACGCACTGCACTTTGATATTGATTTCTTTCTCATTTATTTCCACAATTTCCATACATTGGTTGATTTTCACGGCCACATGCCGTTTCGTTCAAGGCGAGGCCTGCGCCGAGTCCTCCACGCTGCCTCTAGTCGAGGCCGGGCGCTCCTGCGCACTCCTGCGCGCACGTCTGCTCACTCCAGCACGTGCCATCGACTGCCGTTTCCTCCTATGATGCGCTACATGCTCGTCATGCGCGCACGTCCGTACGCTTCAGCGTGCTGCCGTTGAGTGTCTGGAGCGCTCGCGCTGCTCCCTCTGCCACGCTGCGTCGGCTTCTCGATTGTGGTGGCTTTACGCTCGGTTGTGGTGCGCTCCCTTAAGCCGAATGCACGCTGCCGCTGCCGCCTTACATCGCTGCAGTGTTGCCAAATCAGCTTTTTCCCGTCAAATCTGGCTTTTTTGAAAGTCCAATTGCGGGAAAATTTCCAAAGCAGGGGGCAGCGGGAATTCTGGCTTTTTTTTTAAAAAAATTGCTTTTTTTCCGCTTTTTTTTTCTACTGAACAATTTATAATTTTTTAGCAATGTACAATGTTGAGTTGTTCATTGTAGTTGAATTAAGACATAAGGAAAGACATACATAAGTGATTCAACAAGAGTATATTGCAGTTATTGCAAATGCAGTATAACTGCAAAAATAAGCGATTTGCGTGCCCATGCCGGAACCAGAAAGCATCAAAGTGCTGCTGGAGGCTTTCAGCAAAAAAGCAAAATACCTTTTGCTGCATTCAACTCAAAAACGGCGGAGCAGTGGGCGGTGCAGGAGGCGGTGCTCTGCTTATTTGTGGCTCAACACTCGGCGATTTCTCCATTTGACCACATAAGCAGTTTGTGCGCGACACAATTTAGTGATGGCTCTGGGAGTTCTGCGAAACTACACAGAACAAAATGCTCAAACATCATAAGAAATGTTTTGGCGCCAAATTTTTTTGCAATATTTTTCCTATTCTAGGTTACCGGAAAATTTTCAAATATTAAAAAATGTTGAATTGTTTTCATTGCAAAAATATTTTACGACTAAACAAAAAGAGTATTGTGCCAATACTGGAGTTCTTTAATTCAATCAACGTTAAAAGTATTGAGCGGCAGTATCAAAATATTCACCTTATTCAGTGGGAAAATACTGAAGACACCACAAGTTTTGGGTTGAAGTGTGTGCTTATAAGGATTCGGGAGGAAATGGAAAATTTGAGGACATGGACAGGTATTATTGTCTTTAAGTTATAGCTTAAAAACAAAGTCAAAATATCGATTGTTATCGATAATAAGGAAATAGGATGAGTTATCGAAAAAAAAAATAAACTTGTACTGCGTATGGTATACACGAATATATATCTAAAATTTCAAATCTCTAGCTTTTGTGGATTACGAGATCACTGCGTTCATACGGACGGACAGACGTACAGACGTTCATGGCTAGATCGACTCAGCTCGTCGCCCTGATCAAAAATATATACACTTTATGGGGTCTGCCACGCTTCCTTCTGCCTGTTACATACATTGTCACAAAACCATTATACCCTGAATTCCCATTTTCAATGGGTTCAGGGTATAATAATCATAATGTAAGCCACCGTAAAACAAATTCTAGTTGACCTAACTGGGGATTGAACCTTGGTCTTCGCTACCACAACGCAATTTTGTTTAACCAAATCAACACACCACCAATTTTAATTTGTAGTGGGTAGAGTCGGTGGCATGCGAAGCGTGGGACCCTGGTTTGATTCCCATCGCTGCCGCGTGATATTATTATTAATTAAAATGTTTTTTTTTAATTTTGTTTATAACTTCTATGTTACTTAATGGGTTTTGATAAAATTTGCAGCATAAATCCATATATCTTATTAAAAATACGGCTAAAAAATTAAAAAAAAATTTAAATGTGGCTTTTTTTGCCACTGAACTTATATTAAATTGATTTTGTGAAATGTAGAGCCGGTATCCAAAATATATAAAATCCAAATTAGCATATTATTTAAAAAAAGCTATGTGTAAAATTTGATGACTGTAGCTGAATTGATGTAAAAGACATGCTCAAAAAAGGAATTTCGATAATCTCGCGACAGACGGACGGACGGTCTACATATTTATTGAGCCTACACACCTTTAACAGGAACAGAGTCTCACGCAGTCGGTGGCGCCCGACTGCAACGTTCTTACTTGTTCATTTAAAGAATTGGGTGCAGATTTGCTTAACATAATAAGATCAAATTTAATTGATCTGAAAGTTTTAATAATTGATGAGATATCAATGGTAGGATCTAAAATGATGTCCTATATAGACTCCCGTCTAAAACAAATCTTTAATAACAGAGAAGCTGCTTTTGGAGGTATATCTGTAATAGTTTTTGGTGATCTTAGGCAACTACGTCCCATAGGTGATAGATGGTTATTTCAATCCACTTCTGACACTCACAACCCTTATAGTGCAATATTTGGGTCTTCTCTGTGGGGATGCTTCAAGTTCTTTGAACTTACAGAAATAATGCGTCAGAGAAATGATCAACCGTTTGCCATAGCTTTAAATAATATGGCATCTGGTCAAATGTCAGCCGACGACATAGCTTTATTTCAAACAAGAATATGTAGTTGTGGCCAAGTTCCAGATGACGTAATTCATCTCTTTAAACCAATGCCGATCTTGTTAGGTTTAATTCAATGAAGCTTAACTCAATTTCAAGCGAGCAACATCTTTCAAAGCCAATAGGATTCTGGAGTCCGTTAAGGATTTCAAAACTGCAAAAACACAAGTGTTACCATATCCCCTTATATTAAAGACCTCGGCAAAGTGTATGGTGACAGTCAATATTGACACTGCTGATGGGCTTGTTAACGGAGCAACAGGCATTTTAATGAAGATAGATTGCAGTTCAGCCACACCCCCTAGTGTGTGGATTAAATTTTTAGAAGAAAGTGTGGGTCTTAATGCTCGAGCTAAACGCCCGCATCATCAGCAGCCTTTATGGACTCCAGTTCAGAAAACTATTAAAAGCTTTCAATTTCTCACAAATGAGCAAGTAACAATTGACCGTGAGCAATTTCCAGTAGTACCTGCAGAGGCTATTACTGTTTATAAAAGTCAAGGGGCTACATATAACAAAGTGGAGGTTCACACGCATCACAGAATGAAACGTGAAGCATTATATGTAGCTTGTAGTAGGGCAACCAATGCATCTGGGCTCTACATAATTGGTGAATTTTTCACCACAAAGCTTGATGCAGGCTCACATGTTAATCAGGAATTAATCATATTACGCTCCGAAAAATTGCTCAAGACGCAGTTTGATCATTTGATTAATGAGACAGCCTTCAGTCTATTTTTTCATAATACTGAAAGACTTCATTGTCATTTTGATGACATATCGTCCAATCAACTTCTTTTGAAATCCAATATTCTGTGCTTCGTTTAAAGCAGCACATATTCTTGCGAGTCCTATGCTCTATCAGACTTTTCTACCGTTGTCCGACGTAGACGTAGATGGAAGTTTCACAAGTCGTCCAAAACGTGGTATTATAATATACATTAAGAACGAGCTTTTACATAATGTTAGTTGTAGTTCGACAAGTCAACATTTTGATGGACCGCATGTATTTATACCCTGAACCCATTGAAGATGGGAAATCAGGGTATAATGGTTTTGCAAAAAGTATGTAACAGGCAGAAGGAGGCGTGGCAGACCCCATAAAGTATATATATTCTTGATCAGGGTGACGAGCTGAGTTGAGTCAGCAGACACTCAACGTGGGGCACTCAACGTGGGGCAGGATGTTGATTCTAGACTTGCAGAGCAGGCGCGAAATAGGATAGCAAGACTTTTCCGAAGACGCTAACTAGTGCATACTTTTTTAATTAGGGAGCAAAATAGAACTCGAAGAGCTAGAGTACGGAGTAATCGAAATCGAATCAAATACACTCAATAGACAAAATTTAAGAAGATTAGCAAGAGAAACAATAGCAGAAAGTCAAGAATCCCACCATAGTGAGCTGGTGCAGCCGAATACCTTTAAACAAATGTCACATCGTTTCGTAGACACTTATAATAGATTAGTCAAACAGGGCAATGACCAACTTTGCCTTTGCTGCAAGGGGCTTTGGTTTCCATATCAAGTGGATAACATTCGTAGTCAATATATTATTGACAACAATGAATACAATGCTAAGATATTATTTTTGGAAACAAGCTTTCCATCAGAAGATGGCATTTATAAGTTTTGTTAGTCTTGTAGCCGCACTATTAAATCAGGTAGATTGCCAAAAAATTCAATAACGAATGGCTTAGATTTTCCGATTCTTCCAGAATGCTTGAAGGATCTAACGTCTTTGGAAGAACTTCTTATATCTCCTCGTCTTCCATTTATGATTATAAAGTCTTTAGGGCATGAGCGTCAGAGTGCAATAAAAGTAGCTGTAGTAAATGTCCCCGTCCCTGTCGTCAATGTCGTCATTTCTCTCCCAAGGGCTTTTCATGAAGCCGAGGTTGTTCAGCTTCACCTCAAACGTAGAATGGAATATAACCATGACTTCATGGCTGAAACCATTAGGCCTCTTAAAATTATTAATGCCATGGGATTTTTAGTATCAACAGAGCTTTATCAGATGCATGAAATATCTATTGACGAAGAAAGAATGTCTTCTCTTTCTTCAGCACCTCATTGTGTACCATTCTTTGCTACAAATGAAGACAATATATTTTTTAATGAAATTGTAATCACTGAGGTAGAGGAGGCCCAACAAGAAATAGAAGTATAGCAGCTAAATCCAGGCGGGCAACAAACTTTAGTAGACAATATTCAAATAGATAACATATTGATGTTGCAAAGAATTCAAATGGCTCCTGGAGAGGGCCAACGACCCCTTGATTTGATTGGAGATGAGGATGCAGAGGAATTGTCTTTTCCAGCAATCTTTGCAGGCAATAAAAGGAAGTGTTCACAAAGTTTTTCACTTATTGTTAGGTCTGAGCTCAGGAACTTCGATAGGCGAGGTTGTAGAACCGATAAAATTGTCTATGCTTATAAAAGGTTAGAAATGATTTTTATTAGAAGCAACACTTCTAAGTGTCTGCTTAAGCACACTTCTCATTGCTGCTTAACAGCAGCAAATGCTCTGAATGATAGCCATATGAGCAACTTAATTCTTCACGATGAAGGACATCGAGTTTTAAAAGACATTCGGTCATCTCCAGCTCACTGGGAAAGTGAAAAAAATGTAATGGCAATGATAAGAGAATTTAACTTGCTAACCTTTTTTATAACATTGTCGGCTAGGTGGACAGAACTGTTAGTTATTTTAGAAAGAAATGTTGATAATGTAGGTATTTCAGAAGAAAGTGCAGCAGCTTTGCAATTTCGCGAAAAAGCGAGACTTATTAGAACGGATCCCGTTACATGTGCTCGCTATTTCGATTTTAAATACAGACAAATCCTTAAGCTCATGAAAAAAGAAGGAGGTACTTTCGGAAATCATCCTGTTGTAAAGTACTATTGTTGAATGTTGTTGTTGAATGTTTTGGCTGAGAGATGCCCCAAAGCTGATCTTGTAAATGACGAGAGCAGACAAAGGTCTATACCACCCGTAATAGACTTTATTAACAAGTTTATCACTACTGATGTGACAGATGCTAGTTTAAGCAGCTTAATTGAATACCAAAAGCACAATCACGGGCATTCATGAATGCGGGAAGTAAGTTGATCTCGCATATGTCATTTTGGTATTCCTTATCATCCAATGCCACCATCTGAACTTCTTTTCCCATTGTCGGAAATACTTTATGGCAATAAGATCTGGATTAAAAAAGCCTAAAATTTTTTTAAAAAAATCATTTAATGCTATTAAAGTAAATGCATATAATACGCATTTACTTTCTATGCAAAGGGCAAATATTGACATTCAGTTTATATTAGATCCCTATGCATGTTGCAGCTACGTTATTAATTATATTAACAAATCCAACGGGGGATTTCAAAATTAATGCGTGATGACGTGGAAGACGTAAAAACATGCCACAACTTATCAATCAAGCAAAAGCTGCAACATATAGGGCATAAATTTATTTATCCGCTCAGGAAGCCGTGTACTGTTGTATGGGACTGCGTATGCCTGAAACCAGTAATAGTGACGTTTATATAAATACAGCACTTTCCGAAAACCGGGTAAGAATGCTTAAGTCCAAACAACAGCTCCAAAATTTGCCCGAAAACTCAACAGACATTTTCACTGTTGGTCTGTTAGATCATTACATTCAGCGGCCCGATGATGTAGATAATATTACCTTAGCTGACTTTGCCGCTAACTATCATTTCAGCAAAACTTCGCGACAAATTCGCAATAATAATAACAATGATGATGATGATCCCTTCAAAAGCTTGGACTTTGAATTTCATTCCCTTCTAGATGGAAGTGGTTTTCTTAGGAGAAGAACCAAGCCTCTTAGAGTTAGATATAGAAATTTCAACAGCAACAAAGATAGGCAAAATCACTTTAGGGAGCTAGTGATGTTATTTCATTGGAGGCAGGAGCAAAATGAGCTGATTGAGCGAAATTGTGAGGAGTTTTATTGGTCTAATGAGGAGATTTTAAACAACAATTGAAGGTGAGGGGGATGTGCACAATAATTTAGAAAATCAAGTTGTTTTAGATGATGAGTTTAGGGTTTTAGCTTTTCCTGAGATAAGTTCTCAATTAAATCTTATAAATTTAAACTCAAATGATGAACCGGATAATACTAGTCGACTGATAAGACTACCGCCAGTTATTTCAACAGAAAATCTGTCTCAACTTATAAGATCATTAAATTTTAAGCAAACTACCTATTTTTCTCATGTTCTTCATAATGCACATCTCAAAAATGTATTTTATGAGTTTGTTGGCGAAGGGGTTGGAGTAGGAAAAAGTCGACTTATTTTAGCCCTTTATCAGTCTTTAACTTTATTTTATAATCGTTAACCAGGATCTAATCCTACTTCGGCTAAAGTTATTTTATGTGCTCCAACAGGAAAAACAGCTTTTGGGATCCATGGTTCCACATTACACACAATGTTTTCTCTCACAGTAAATCAGTCCGGTTTTTAGACTCTGTTCCCAAAGGGAAAAAGAGTCTATTGGATTTGTGCAATGTCCGTCTTGCTGTCTGTCCGTCTGTCTGTATGAACGCCCAGCTTTTGAACACTATAGAAGCTAGAGACTTGTAATTTGGAATATATACTCGTGTGTATCCGCGTCAGATCAAGTTTGAGTATTTTTCCGATACGCATACAGGGGGCGTGGCAAATCGGGAAATGCTATATATATTAAGACTAGAACGCTGTTATTTTCGTCAATATTGCAGTTTAAGACATGGGATTTAGAATATATATTCGTGTACACCACGCGGACGTTTTAAGATATAGATTATATATCTACGCCAATTGTGGGCGTGGCAAATTGGATAAAACTATATCTTCTACAGTTTTAAAGCTAGAGCATCCAAATTTGGCATGTGGGTTACTGTTGACCTTCCCTTAAGTTAGATCAAAAAGTTATATACCCACGCCCCCTGGGGGCGTGCCGAATCGGGAATATATATATAGCGATTTGTATAAATCTTATAATATTTTGAGAGTATTAAGAGCTAGAGACTTGAAATTTGGAATACATTTGCAAGTAGACCACCCTGAATCAAAAATATATATTATAGATATTTACGCCCATTGAGGGCGTGGCAAATCGGATAAAACTGTATCTCCTACAATTTTAGAACTAGAGCGTCCAAATGCATGTGGGATACTGTTGACATCCTCTTAAGATAAGTGTATCCACGTCCTCTGGGGGCGTGGCAAATCGGGAATTACTATATCTTTTACTAAAACCGTGATAATTTCGGCAATATTGACGTCTAAGAGTTGGGACTTGGAATATATATACCAATTTGGGGCGTGGCAAATAGGGTAAAACTGTAACTCCTACAGTCTTAGAAGTAGAGCATCCAAATTTGACATGTGGGTTACTGTTCATGAAATTTAAATTTACGAAAAAAAAAATAATAACAAGTAAGAACGCTCTAGTCGGGTCTGCCCGACTACGAGATCCCCTGAACCAAGTCCGAGGCGGTGTTTTAAAAAATCTAGCTTACCGGTACATATTACCCTCTGCGCGCACACACACACGCACACATATACATACACAAGCACGCGCGCCGCTTACTGCATACATGAATTAGCGGCTGCGCTTGGGCTGCATTCTGGGCATCATTATCATTGTTAAATAACTTCGGTTCTAGATCTACTTTCTTAATGAAATTTCAGTACATAATACTGACATCTAGAGGTGTATATATACGAAATCCCAACTCTCTAGTATTTGAAATACGTTTTTTCCACTTATGGGGCTAATAGGGGGAGGTATCCAAAATATAGAAAATTTATTATCTGTATTTACATTACAGCAACCTACATAGTCAATTTGGTGTCTCTAGCTATTATGGTTTTTAAGTTATAGCTTAAAAACAGAGTCAAAATATCGATTGTTATCGATAATAAGGAAATAGGACGAGTTATCGCAAAAAAAATAAACTTGTACTGCGTATGGGATACAAAAATATATATCTACAATCTCAAATCTCCAGCTTTGTGGTTTACGAGATCACTGCGTTCATACGGACGGATAGACGGACTGACGGACAGACGGACATTTCTAGATCGACTTATCTCGTCGTCCTGATCAAGAATATATATATATATACATTGTCACAAAACCATTATACCCTGAATTCCCATTTTCAATGGGTTCAGGGTATAATAATCATAATGTAAGCCACCGTAAAATAAATTCTAGTTCACCTAACTGGGGATTGAACCTTGGTCTTCGCTACTACAACGCAATTCTGTTTAACCAAATCAACACACCACCAATTTCAATTTCGCTCATCGTCGTGAAAGAGACGCCGTGTAGTGGGTAGAGTCGGTGGCATGCGAAGCGTGTGATTCGATTCCCATCGCTGCCGCGTGATATTATTATTAATTAAAATGTTTTTTTTAATTTTGTTTATAACTTCTATGTTACTTAATGGGTTTTGATAAAATTTTCAGCATAAATCCTTATATCTTATTAAAAATACGGCTAAAAAGTTAAAAAAAATTTAAATGTGGCTTTTTTTGCCACTGAACTTATATTAAATTGATTTTCGGAAATGTGGAGCCGGTATCCAAAATATATAAAATCCAAATTAGCATATTATTTAAAAAAAGCTATGTGTAAAATTTGATGACTAGCTGAATTGATGTAAAAGACATGCTCATAAAAAGGAATCTCGATAATCTCGCGTTCAAACATACGGACAGACGGACGGACGGTCCACATATTTATTGAGCCTACACACCTTTAACAGGAACAGAGTCTCATGCAGTCGGTGGCGCCCGACTGCAACGTTCTTACTTGTTATGATTATTTTTTGTAAGAGCATCAAATATGTGACGCGCGTAAGAAATATTTTTCAGACGTCCCAGCACACACTCTCATTAGTCCGCGTACATATACAGCATTTGTATCATTGTGTGCTCTGGGACCTGGTGGAATTGTAAAATCAGAAAATTTTAGATTTGTCGATCGCGGGACCTCACATACGCATTTACATATGTGTGTGGGTATGGGACGCGCTGGGCTTGCGCACACACTTGTTAGTCTTCGTACATGTATAAGCATATTTATGAATGTGTGCGTAGGCACACTGAAATTGGCGAAATAGTAGAAGCTGAAATTTGAAGATGTTCGACCAGCGGGAGAGATGTTCGCTCCATCTCGCTCGATCTCTCTGCTTTTAAATCCTGTGAAGTCCCACTGCTTAGTGACGATTTTGAGAGAGTAAGGGACCCGAGCAAATACGAAGTTGAGTGGGACCTGTCGCACAAAAAAAGCGTGGCGAAAAAGTTTGTACTAGATGTCCCATCTATGTGTTGTATGGTTAGTGGTCCTACTCAGCTCGTCGTCTGACCCTCTCGATCCTTCGTAGCTCCGTCATGATCAGCGCCGCGAAGGCACTGGTTGAGCTCCACGCTTCCTCGGATTCCAACATGATCGACACCAGATTGTTTTTTCTGATGGATCGGCCCACTGCTTCCTCCAGTTGCCGCCTCTCCTCGGAAAAACGTCCACACCCGAAGACGATGTGGTGTGAGTCTTCCACAATTCCTTCGCCACACCAGGAATACTTATCTGTGTTGTCGTGGCCGAAACGGAGCAGGTAACTCCGGAAGCATGCGTGTCCAGTTAGAATCTGCGAAAGATAAAAGTTAATTTCTCCATACTTACGATTTATCCACAGCGCCAATTCCGGGATAAGCGTGTGTGTCCAGCGCCCTTTTGACGACTGGTCCCATTTTGTTTGCCATCGCGCAATGCTGGTAGCTCTCTCCATGCTCCTAGCGTTGCTGTTGCGTGTGGTCTCACTGTTGTTGCCTCTATTCAGCTCTTCCGAATCGATGAAAAATTCTTCAATTGGGAGCATACCAGCTACAACGAGTGCTGCATCATCAGAGACTGTTCTGAACGCGCAACTGACTCGAATAGCACATAGTCGGTAGGTGGCTCTTATACCTCGGCTATAGCTTGGAGTAGCCATCGCTTTTGACCATACTGGTACGGCGTAGAGAATGATGGACCTCGTAACACTCATTAGAAGATGGCGACGTTGTTGCTTTGGTCCCCTTGTGTTCAGCATGATTCTTGAGAGTGCTCTACAGGAACCAGCTGGTTTTTCATGGATATACTCCAGATGTTCACGGAACGTCATTCTTGTGTCTAGCATGACTCCAAGATATTTTAGTGCTCTTTTCGTAGCAATAGTGGTGTTGCCAATCTTAATATGGGCCGTTTCCACTTTCTTCCGGCTACTGACCAGCACTGCCTAGGTTTTGTGCGCCGCTAATGCGAGTCCTGCTCTCGTCAGCCAGTCGTGTATGCATTTGATACTGCTGCTGCATGTGTCCTCTGTATCCCTGAGTTCCTTTCCTATGGTAACGACGGCTACGTCATCAGCAAAGCCAATGATGTGAGTGCCTGCGGGTAGTTCTAGACGCAGGACTCCGTCATACATCGCATTCCATAGGAGAGGTCCCAGCACTGATCCTTGGGGTACTCCGGCTGTCACTTCATAAGTTTGGGGTCATCAATAGAGTTGAAAACTATTGTTCTCCCCCTAAAGTAACTCATTTCCAGCTCACGGAGGTACTCAGGGATGCGGAATTGACATAGAGCATCCAATATCCTGCCCCAGCTGGCTGAGTTGAATGCGTTTTTTACATCCAACGTCGCTATGATGCAGTACTGCTTCGTTCCATGCTTCCATCTCGAGCCTTGGATGGCAGAAGTTGCGAGGCCAACTACTTTAGTCAACGCATCCGTAGTTGACTTGGCCTTGCGGAAGCCGAATTGATTCGGTGACAAGTCACCTGCGTTAGCAATAGCTGCTTCGATTCTGGAGCAGATCAACTTCTCCAGCAAATTTCCCATGTTGTCCAGAAGGCAGATTGGCCTATAGGACGAGGGTTCTTCAGGTGGTTCACCTGCCTTGGGAAGAAGTATCAGGTTGTGGACTTTCAAGATCGCAGGGAAAGTTTTCTGATTCAAGCACTCGTTGAAAAGCTCCGCAAATGCACCTGGGTGCAAGGCAAGAGCAAGTTTTAGTGCTTTGCTTTGCTGGCTTCTAGCAACAGCCATGATTTCGTCTACAGTTACTGTATCAATCGGATTGGATGGTCTTCGGATGGGTGGCATTGGATCTGTCACCTGGGTGGAGCTTAGTCTACGTGGAAAAAGTGTTTCCACGATATACCTTAACTCCAAACAATCAGTCCACCGTTTTATAAGCTTTGCCCCAGGGGTCAACTTCTGCTGAGTCGCACAGCTCCAAGAAGTAATCACGCTTGCTAGCCCGTATGGCCTTCTTTAGCTGACGTCTTGCAAGTTGGTATTCCAACTGTTTTTCAGCAAAAGAAGGACTTCCACGTGCACGCTGATATCGTCTTCTAGTTTGGATGCAGGTGCGTCGAATGTCAGCAATCTGCTCATTCCACCAATACATGGGTACTTGGTGACGCCGGTATTGCTTACGCGTTGCCATGCTCAAACTGCACGCATTCTTTATT
>JAWNOY010000321.1:0-23626 GCA_035045545.1 Drosophila gaucha
TGAGAGTCAAACAGACCAGACGTATATTTGTTCTTAATAAAAAAATCACAAATCTCCACATACCAACACCACCACCAACACTATCTCCAAACGAGCTACCGATTTGTAACTCGCGTGCTTCTGTGTGCATGGTATGTATATGTGTGCATGTGTATACAAATGTGTGCATGTGTATATGCGTGCCTGTGTGCATGTGTATATTCGCGCAGAGGTAATATGTATAGATAAAAGATGTAAGCTAGGTTGTTTAAAACATCAGCTCGGATTTGGTTCAGGGGATCTCGTAGTCGGGCAGACCCGACTAGAGCTTTCTTGCTAGTTTTTTTTTTAAATTTGGTGGAGGGCGTGTTGGAATACCCCTATTCAACTATCAGATAATAACATTCAGCATTAATTTGAATGCGATCTGGTCACACTTGATTTCTGAGAATAGAAGCTGGTGCGGTGTATTTTTTTTTTTTTTTTTTTTTTTTTTTTTGTGGGTGAGGTAGGTGAAATGCTTTACGCACCAGCAGTCAGGCCGTCGCGCTGACCGGTGTGTCGGGCTGCTATTGTAGCTTACCGACTAAAACACCTCCTCTCCAGGGCCGCTTCCCACAACGGAACCGGGCATTATCCCGCATTAACCTTTAAGGTGGGGCCCTTATATGTCTTTTAACTTCGCACTATACTCTGTGTTCCTGCGTCCAGGTCCAGGTCCCAATTTTTGCGCTTTAATATTTTTTCTGCAAAGTCGCAAACTTTTTTCACGCATCTTTTTCGCTACAGATTCGCGGCACGATACTTTCCACCTCCACCGGACCGATAGATCCTTTAAGGTCGTTATATTCTTCTATCCACATTTCGCAGTAGAAGAAAGTGTGCTCGACATCATCTATAGGATTCGTACAGTAGATGCAGCTGGGCTCGACACTTTTCCCCATTTTCTGTAGGTATTTACGAAAATACCCATGCCCTGATAATATTTGTGTCAAATAGAAAGATGTCTCACCATGCTTTCTATTTAGCCACGTCTGTATATCAGGGATAATTTTCGCTGTCCATCTTCCGTACTTCTCGTTAGACCAGCGCTCCTTCCAGGAGGTCTAAGGTCTGTTTCGCATGTCCTTCGCTGTCTGCGCTGAAAATTCCCCATTTCGCTTAAGTTCCCATATCTTCTTACGCTCTTGCGCAAGGAGGTCGATCGGCACTACTGACGCTATCACCGACACAGCAGCTCCAGACACTGTACGGTACGCAAAAGCTATCCTTAAAGCAGCCCTTCTTTGTACCGACAGCATCGGTTTTCGCCTCACTTCTGCATTTAAGGTGTCCGCCCACAATTCTACCGTATAGTAGGATCGCGTTGGTTGATTCCAGTACGAGCCTTCGCTTTGCTGCTGTCGGCCCGTCATTATTTATTTGCCATCAGCCGACTTAGAGAGCCTGTTGCTATTGCTGTTTTTCGTGATGCATGTTGAAGTTGTCCCGAAAATGTTAGTTTACTACCTAGTCTGACGCCTAGATAGTTTACTGTTCTTTGGGCTCTTATCATGCTTCCACCTACTCGCATCTCTATCTCGGTTGGAATCTCCCTACCCGTAAAAAGGAGTAGCTCCTTTTTTTGGGTAGCCAGCTCTAGACCTCGGGAACTTAGCCACGTCTGTGTGCGGATCATAACTTGGGTAAGTCTGCGCTGAGCTTCTACGGTATTTCTTGCTGTCTGGGGCTGAGTCCTCCAGCATTTTCTACTGCTGCAAGCAGTCTGAGCTTTATTAGTTTTTCTAATAATTTCCCGGCGGTGTTGAGCATGCACAGTGGGCGGTATGCCGACGGTGTGTTGGGGTCCCCTTTTCCTTTGCTGATCAGGACAAGTCGCTGTGGAAATAATCTCTCTTTCAAACATGTGTTGTACATTCTTAGCAGAAATTTGGGCCGTCTATCTGCTATGTGTTTCAATATCTCCTCTGGTATATTGTCTGTGCCCGGAACCATTTTATTTTTTAGGGATTTCACAGCGTTCTTGAGCTCCTCCTCAGTCAAGACTGGGGCCGAGTAGTGAGTAGTGGAAGCTGCCGCTTCGACTATATAGTTGCCAGAGCGCCGTGCTCTTGGCAGCTTTCGCCTGCATTTTATACATATTTTTCGCTTTTCCGTGATATCATCGCTCCACCAATACGTCCGTCGTCTGGTGCCGTGTTTGTGATGCATTTTTGGCATTGCAGCATTGCAAGCCCTTTTCATCGGTTTTGATACCACGTGAAATTGGCTATCTTTTCTGTCAATTTCCGCGAACAGTTTTTCCGGATCCAATTTGCTTATATCCCATCTGCGGGGGTTCTTCGCGGAGCACTCCGAAGAGGCCTGCCGACCATCACGAAAACTGTATAAGATATACTCATGATCACTGCCAGTGAAGTCATCCAGTAGTCTCCAGTTTTCGATCCGATAGACGATCCCTTCAGAACCAAGGGTTATGTCTGGTATTGTACCTTCGCATCCCGGTTTATTATATGTGGGTTTCCGTCCTTGATTTGCAACCACAAGTCTAGTCCTAGAGGCCAAATCCATTATTTTCCGCCTCTAGAATTAGTTGTGGGCATTCCCCAGTCAACTGCCCGCGCGTTAAAATAGCCGGCCACAATGAAGGGCTCATGTCGGTTCATGAACATATCCTTGATACCATCTAACTTCAGTTGGAAAGTATTTTTGTCGTCGCTGGGTGTCAGGTAATAACTGACAATTGCGACGTCACTAAGGCATGCGTAAACGAAACAGTTTCCATGTTTGCCCTCTTGTAGTAGCGCTTTGCTACTACTGGGTATCCATATTGCTGCAGTCTTCGTTTCATCCTCAAGCCAGGTTCCATTGTCCTTCCGTTTATATTGCTCGCTGATGACCACTAAGTCGATTGCGTGTTCCGCTACGAGCTGAGTCAACAGTGCGTCTGCAGTTTTGCTACGATGAAGATTAGCCTGAAGGATCCTCATCATTTTGTTGTAGCTTGTAGAGTCCCTGGGCATTTCTGCGATCCAGGCTTGTGGTCGACTAGGTTGCGTCCAGCGTCTGTACAAATACAGCATTTGAGCGGTTTTTTGCAGTCTTTCATTTTATGGCCTGCTTCTCTACATTTAATGCAGAGTCCTCCACCATTTCGATCTGGTCCTGTGCAACTAGTTTGGAGGTGGCCTACACCAAAGCACCGGTAGGACCTGAGAATATTTTGGCATAATCTCGTTCTGGCCCTTACAAAACGTATTTTAATGTTGCCCGTCTTGAGCAGCATTTCTCCAAGGTGGTTTCCTAGAGTGACAAAAGCTCTAATTTGTTCCCGGCTATTCGGAGTAGTCAGTTTTATGTAAGTCTGCAGAAGGATTTGCAAGGACTTTACGCACTGCCTCTACGACTATTGCCTCCACTGTCAGTGAGTCGAGGTCTCGGATTTCTACTGTCGCCGTTGGCTTCAGCTCAGCTACTTTGGCCGTTTCCTTGACTGTGGTCTTTAGTTTTTTAATAAACTCCGGCTGCAGCTTCTCCTTTGCCGAGTTCTACGAGTAGTGCCCCGGATCGAGTTTTCCTTATTCCTCTGATATTGGTTTAGTCCTCCTCTTGGATTGTACTGCGTATGTTTCGTAGAACGTCAACATAGCTTTGCCCTCCTTCAGGTTCTATGAGGACTGCTTCTGTTCGTGGGACTCGTTTTATTTTCATCCTCTGTTTGACAGGTTCCTTGGCTTTTTCCTTCGCTGAGACAATCTTCTCTTGTTTCTTGGAGCTAAGTTTTTTCCTCGTTACTTTCTGCCATAGATTCGGCTCTCTTTCGCATATTTTCTTGCAAGATTCCGATTCTAGAGGACTAGAAGCTTGTCTCTTTTGAGTAGTGGGAGTTTCCACTGCATCCGTTCTCCTACTCGCGGTTACTGTTCTCTGTCTGTGCTTGCTTCCTTCTTCCTCTAATTTTTTCCAAGAGTTTCTGCAGTGTCCAAGTATATCCAACAGTTCGTCTAGGTCTGAAACACCGTTTTTGACATCCAAACTAACATTTTTTTGTTTGGTTAAGAATAGCGTATTAATGTATAAAAATTATAAAATAATATTTAAAACTAAGAGCTAGAGAGTAATTTATTAACAATAAATTGCCTTAGTTTCCAACAGAAGTAATTGAATTTGTATCGAAAATATTTGTAGTTGGACAATTACCTGATTCGCTTGAAGTTTCGGATAAGTTCCTGTTCGTTCGGAGTGACACACACAGCTTGAGGTACGCAGGGCGGGGTGGTGTTTTTGGTAAATGGAAAAAACAAGAAAAATTAGTAGAAAACACGAGGGTAAAAATAAGGAAAGAACTTTTCGGGAAAGAAATTCGTTCCCGACCCATCCCGTCGCGAAATAATTCTAGATTTTCCCGCCCGATTGTCCCGACAAATTTTTCATTTTTTTTCAACATTTAGAATTCCTTTAATAGATACATTTTTTAGCTAAAAATAATATTTTCTCAAAGTATTCTTGTCTAAGATGTGCTCTCCTTTCTTCCAAAATTCTACTAGAAGTAGAATGCACCCTGTCATTCGTTGTTGGAAAATCAAGTACTTGCCTAGCAAGCATTTGTAACAATGATAATTCATTGCATTTTTGTCAAAATAATAAAATATTTCAACTTCTCTTAAATTTAACAGGACTTATATAAGCATTAATTTCCTCGTCAATTTCTTCAATTGGTACGAGTAATTGGTTTGTTAAAGCACAACTTATAGCAAGGCAAAAGGCAAATGCCCCTCTACGCCCCCTCCCACTCTCTGACCAACGTATAGCTGGACATGGGCAAAGTTTTTCTTGGGCTTCAGAGAGTGGGTGGTGGGACCTGAAAGAGCAGCAGCAGCAGCAGAGAGGCAACAACCTAATAATAAACTGCATGCGCATGCCAGCCGAAAACTTAAAAGCATGACACAGAGCTTTCAGCTTACAGATTTCGATGCTGCATAACTTTGCTTGGTATCCAACCGCACGCGGACACACACATACACAGAGACAGACTGATCGAGGCGGCGCCCGCATGTCAGTGACATGACTTTGACTCCGGCTCAAGTTACAATTACCTCAGTCAGGCACAAAGGATAAAAAGCAATTTTTCGAAATGTCAAAGGCACAAAGGTTAAACAGCAAATTTTCGAAATGTCAGCGCACAAAATTTCATTACAAATTTTTATTTGCCTTTTGTGTTTTTGCGCACTTTTTTGGAAAGACTGTGTATGCGAGTGTGTGTAACAGGCCATTGTTGTGCACAACAAGAACAACAACAATGTTCCACAGCAGACAGCAATAGCTGCCGTTCTTGTTGCTGCTCTGTGCAATTTCTATTTCCGTTTCAAATTTTGATCAACTTTTGTTCAGTCAGTACTGATAAATCAGTTGGCCAAACAGTGTTATGCTTACCCCGAAAACTGATATGAGCAGTGTTTGAAAATTGATTTTAAATGTTAAAATAAACTTGGATTTTTTATGAAATATAAAACATTTCATTTATGTTTATAATTTTTCATAATTTATAATTATTTAAATGATTTTCTTTTTGCCCATTTCCATATAGGGCAAACAGTTTCTGGTAATCGCGTTCAATCATTGCTCAATTTGTTGATTGAATAACGATTTCACGCCGTTAATGCAATTTAAAAGATATTAATTCATTTTCGTTAAATTAACCGCGACATTTGTTGACAAATACAAAAAAAAATTTAAAAAATCGACCCCAAAAAGAAGCACAAAAACGCTTTACGAATTTAATATGATAATAATAAAAGCTGCATTTTATTGCCCTTCATAACTGCGGGATTTGCATTTGTTCTCTAATTGGGATAATAATATTATTAACACTATCATTTGTCCAAGTCCGTGGTCTGTGTTACTAAGCGGATTTTGATCGAATTTTCAGCATTGAATTCTTTTATTTTATTAAGAATACGGTTTTGCCTTAAAAGTAAAAAAATGAAGTAAATTGCGGATTTAATAAATTTATTTTTGAATAAATTGATTTTGTAAAATGTGGAGTCAGTATCCAAAATATAAAAAAAAAGAAAATGTATTTTATTTACAAAAAGCTTAATGCAAAATGTACTTTAGCTAAAAGATGTTAAAGATATGTTAAGAGAACTGAGTCTCGATAACGCTTTTAATCGATATCATTGAAACAGGAAAAGTTAATAGACTCAGGTTGTCGCTTTGTGCCTTCGCATAGGGCATCTGCTGCCATTGATGGTTATTCAGAAAGCAGCTGGACTGTAAATATTAGTAAGCTGAAGCTTATTAGTGATGCAGACAGTTGCAGCTCATATATATTCTGGGAAGAGCGTTAAAGTCAAGTTTATGGCTGCACTGATCATCACTTCATATGAGTCTAGTAGACTTCCTCCACCCTTGAATCTATTAGAAGTCTCTATTGACAACTGTTAATTACAGTGCTATCATAGCTCACTGGTTTCATAGCATTCATTTTTATAATACAAGAGACTTAGCCTTTCCGTCCTTTTCTTCTACACAAGGATCTATTGGGGAATCTATATTTAGCTCTCTGAATCCTTAATACAAGAGTCTTACCCTTTCCTTCATTCATTTCTACATTTGTCTCTATTGGGTATCTCTAATATCCGTCCTCTTCCTTATAACCTTTGTATTCATTATATTAGTAGGGTCTAACCCTTTACGTCCTGCTCTTCTACATTGGGATCTATTGGAGAATCTATATTTAGTTCAACATCCTAGTCCTTAATACAAGAATTTAACCGTTTCGTTCCTTCTTTTCTACTCTAGGATATATTGAGGAATCTAAAGTTCGTTCTCTATCTCAGTCCACAATACAGGAGTCTAACCCATTCCTTCCTTCTTTTATACACTAGCCTCTATAGGAAATCTTTATTACCCGTTTTCTACCTTAGTCCTCTCTAAATCCTTTCTCTCAAGTATGACAGTGTAACCCGTTACTTTCCTGGGTCAAGAGAATTTTCATGTAGTTAGACTTATTTATAGAAGGTAAGTTATAGATTCCTTGCTTTCAAGACAGACCTGCAAAATTAGAAGAAGTTTCCCTGGAATGTTCGGTTAGTAAACTAGTCAAAAGCTGAAAATCGACTTAAATAGTTAATTTCAGTCAAGGAATTAAACCAAAACTATTTTGTAAATTAAGAGGGTCAAATGAGATTGTCAAGCTCTTCATTTGCTGCTTCAAATCTTTTGAACATAAAAACAGAAAATGTCTTAAATCTATTAGCTGAGTGCCAAATAGCAAAAACAACATCTTTCAAATATAAAACTTGCCTGGTTTTGGAATCGAATTATTTTTTTAAAGATTTCATATATTTTTAAAAATTACTAAAAATCAGTCTAAATATACGTGAGCTAAAAGTATTACAGGTCAACATCTTTCAAATATAAAACTTGCCTAGTTTTGGAATCAAATTATTTTTTTAAAGATTTCATATATTTTTAAAAATTTCTAAAAATCAGTCTAAATATACGTGATCTAAAAGTTTTACAGGTCAATATGCTAAACAATCTGATTTTTATTAAAATGTTAGTTAATTATTATTAAAAATTATATAAAAAAATTTTTTTTTTTAGTTTTTTGCAATTTTATTTTCCTTGAAATACATACCACCACATTTATAGGTATAAGAATAAGAAGTTTCATGCGCAAGCAAAAAGAAATATGAAGTATTTATTATTTAAAAGATATATATATACTTTTTTATTTATTCACATAAATTCAAATTAAAAATATATGAAAAAACAATTTTAAAAACTTTATTTATTTTCAAAAATTATTAAAATTTAGAACACGGTTGTTGCAAAACCCCTGGATGGATCCAATCGAAACTTGTAAAAAATTAAATTTTACTCGCTTTGAATAAAATGTAAGTAAATATTTCAATTTTTATTCAAAATATTTTAAATTAAACATATTATTTGTACACATTTTTTTCAAGTTTATTTTCTAGCAACTACATATTAATTGCAAAAATTGTCAATAAGAATTTTTTTGCTAACGCAGAAAAAAGTATGAAGTCTTTACTATTTAAAAGAATATAATATATATGTATAGTGACATACGTATTCACACACTTTACTTATAACCTGCACTAGACAATTGTATATCCCATAAGATACACATTCCTTTCCCACAGTAGTATCATAAACATAATTCAATAATCAAATAGGGACAATAACAGTTCTGGCTTCCCACGAACTTATCAATTATTATAAACAACTGCCAGAATCGTAGTGTCGGATAAGTTGAAATAAAGTTATATTTTTTTAATAAACCGATTCTCGAACTACGTTATTGGCGCAGCCGGTAGGATATCATAATAAATCCTCGTAAAAGTGAATCCCATCCTTTTTGATCTGCTAAGCAAATATCCTTAAACGACCAAGAGATTCTTCGAGCACGCGAAGCAGAAGCTTCCTGATTTCGAACTTTACAATTTTGGAAAAAAATTGATATCCGCCAAAGAACCCGCGTGTGGTAGTGCAATCTGAATTCATTATGCAGCTTTATTGCGATTGAGATGCAACTATCTGGAGCAGCTCAGAGAGTTGCGCAATTGACAGCAGCGAACACATGGATGGTGCTAAAACAAGCACTCAGTTAAACTTATGACATTCAGTACAAAGAAAGTGAAAATTTGAATTTCACCAATTTCACCGGGATGGGCGGAAAAAGGTGGGAACGGCAGTCCATCGTCTGGATGCACTATTTGTCCAAGGCGGAGGACAACTTCTGAGCAGCTGAGCTGAACTACGAGCAGCCAAGACAGGTACAATTAGTTCAGAGCAGGCAAGCCAACGGGCCTGAGTCGGCCAAAATGAGACACACACCCCCAGCAAACTCACCACACCACCAGCAACAACATTAGGCAGCGTTGACCGACGTAGACACATTTGTTGAACCCCAGCCAACGCGAGCAGACTTACAAGACCATACATAACCCAACCAGCAACTAACTGTTTAGAATACCCGTCTTCTTCAACGCAGAATGGACCGACGACCACTGGGCCCAACCAGAAGAAGTACCAATCCCGGGAGTGACGCCTACATATACGATCCCTGCTACCGACTCACCTAGACCGGAGGTCGGCGCTGGTAGCGGAGGTGCGGCCACTGACTAGGCACCTTGATCCATGTGGACAGAGAAATCTTCCGGATCCGGCAGAATGCTACCGGCGGGGTCAGTATCCAATCGCTGACCGGGAGAAAGAAGGGTGTGAAGAATCACATAACAGCCCATCTCCACCAAACATCACCCATCTCCCCCAAACACCATCCACACCCGACGCCAACACCACCGAACCCACCGCACACGAAATCGGCCAGACCCACCAAATCGCCAACTCACCGCGAGCCGAAGCCGGGGAGCAGGCGCGCAGCTACAGCGCGTACACCCGAAAGCCACCAGAAACAAGAGGCAGCAGAGGGAGCAGCACGAGCACTCCAGGCACTCAACTACAGCACGCTGGAGCGTACGGACGTTACACGCATGACGCGCATGTAGCGCGTCATAGCAGGACACAGCCAGTCGACGGCACTTGCTGGAGTGACAAGAGGCAGAGTAGAGGACTCGCCGCGCACGCGAAGGCCGTCAAATCTCAAGAAAATCAACCAATATACGGCAATTGGGAAAATAAATTTGAAAGAAACCAACATCAAAGTGCAGTGCGTTCCATTCTTCTGTGTGTGATAAACTTCCTTACCCTACGAATCTTGCACGATCGGGCGATGTCCACCGAGCAGAAGTAATTCCAATCCCTCGGCTTCCGCATGGGACGGGCGCTGTCCTCCCGGTGGACGCCATAACCTCACATCTCCGGCATGGGCGGGCGTTACCCCCTGTGCCGGGGGCATCCCTCACCTCATGCGTGGGCGGGCGTTGTCCCCCGCGCTGCGGCGATTCCGTCATATTTCTGTATGGTCGGACGATGTCCTCCGAGCAGGAAGAGATCTCCCCTAACTCGCACCCCGCGTCACTGTTGGCTTATTTTCATGAGAACTTACAACTTTTGTGATTTGATTATGCTAGACTACTAAGTTGTTAACGTAATATATTACCGTATCTGTTTTTATTGCTGTATCTTTATTGATACATTTGTATGACTTCTCAAAACGTTCTATGGAGTCATTAATCTTTTTCGCTAATATACCCAAGTCCGCACTACTACGGAGTGTGTTAACGATACAGTCACAACTGAACTACTGTGGTGTGTCCAAGTTTAGGATGATTTTCATTAAGCATTTTTACTCGTAATAAGTCACATCTCAACCACCCACGCATCTTCACCAAACACCACCCACACACGACAACCAAACACCACGCCCACATATCCAACAGACAAAGCCCACTTCAGCGAACTGACACACAACCAATCAACAGCGGAACTAGCGCGACCAGGAACACACACACAGGCCGGCACGGCGCAGGCAGCGACAGAACTGGCGCTCGGAGACAGTGACTCACTCCAAGCCGAAGCCATGGCGCAGGCGCGCAGCAGCAGCGCATACGCCCTCGTCAACGGTGGGCAGCGGCAGCGTACACTCGAATCGACGGAACACACCATGGCCAAGCGAGCAGCAACTCACCGGATACGACGACAGCGGCAGCGGACACTCAACTGCAGCACGCTGGAGCGTACGGACGCTCTAGACTTGACACCTTCGGACTATTACTTGTTCCGGTCTCTGCAGAATTTTTTGAATGGTACAACCTTCACAAATCAGGACGTCAAAAGCCACAACCAGTTTTTTGCCAGTCAGGATCAAAAATTGTATGACCGTGGAATCAATCTCTTGCCCGAAAGATGGCAAGAGGTATTAGATCAAAATGCAGAATACATAATTACATAAAATGTTTTTTAAAATAAAACAAATCGTTTGTGAATAGCCCTAAAAAAAGAAATTACTTAGTGAACGACCCAATATAACGTAAGCAGCTTTTTCGACTTACAAGCATTTGCTTACATTTCCACAGCCACAAACAAATCACAGATAAAATTTGGTCAAAGGTGAATTTTGTCTTCCAACATTTCGTGTGCAATCAAATGAATAAGCATAAAATATGCCGTTATGCTAATTATACAATACATTACATACAAATACATTTACATATGCCGAAGACGCTGCCACTGCTGGAGGCGTTGACTCTGCAGTATGGGGAGCGCGCCAACCCAGACTTACGGCCAAGCAGCCCGTTTCTCACGGACGGAAGAGGAGGACGCGAAGTTAGGCGCCCGCGGATCCGAGCGACCCGCGAGACAAGCCAATACGAATGGACTAACCGACTAAAAATTCCGAGGAGCGAGAGCTGGAACTGCAGCCAGGAGAAGGTACCCTATTCCATGTTGGCAGGGCAAATCAGGAAGTGGAGAATTACCTACGACGGCGTTACCGATCTCTTGCGATTCATCGAGCAGCTGGAAGAAATGGTTCGAGCATACCACATTGGGCTACAGGACATGCCACTCGCTATGCCGCAACTACTCGCCGGGCGAGCAGAAAACTGGTTAAGAGGCAGTGAGTTACATAACACTAATTGGCCTGTCTTCAGGAATGCTTTCCTGGATTTCTTTTTGCCACCCCGTTGCTTCCAGAGATTATGAGATGAGATCAGGACGCGGTGGCAACGCAAGGGCGAACCATTTAAGGAATTTCTGATCGACTTACGACTGATGATGCAGAGGGCCGGATACACAGAAGCCGAAATAATCGAACGAACCTATGAAAATTTGTGGCCCGACTACCGGCTCGCAACAAAGCGTCGGGAGTTCCAAACGCTGGGGGAACTGACTAATCTGGTGGTCACTTCTGAGAAGCTTCGGGAGATGGCCCGGAAAATGAATAGCCACCCTCTCGGCGAATCAGGGAACTGGGTTCCCAGGCAAATGAGCCAAGCTCCACGGAGGGAAGAAGCTGTTGACCAGATGGCGACTGAGGAGCAGGGGAATATCACGGATTCACGTAGCGCATGCTTAAGGTGCGGAGAACAGGGGCACTTCTGGCGACAGTGCTGGACACTAGAGTTACAGCAGTACCGCTTCGACGTCCGCTATCGTTAAGGGAAACTGAATATGGTGGAAGGCACTCTGTCCCGTCAACCAGCCGAGCCCTTACACACCGTCAAGAAAAGCGTACAAGTGGCAGTGGTTGACCCAGAAAAAGGCCAGAATCAGAAAGCCCCCAAGTGGGTGCAGTTGGCCCCACTCAGACGGGCATCCGCTTCCACGTTACGACGCGCGTTTCGGGAACGCATCTTGGACCGCTTCGGTACACCGAGTAAATTCGTCTGTGACAACGGTACCCAGTTCACGAGCGGGGAATTCAAGTCGGTCATGCAACAGCTGGGGACTGAGATCCCGACGGAACGGGCTTACCGGACGATCAAGGCAATGATCGCACAATACCTTGGACTACAACAACATGCGTAGGATGAGCTGATCCCTGAAATCAGCCTGGCGATCAACTCTAGCATCTCGGACTCGACAGACTACAGTCCGGCGTTCCTGGTTCAGAGTACGAGGAGGTCACCCCGGGACTTGGCCGACCGACGCTAACTGTAGCAGAAAAGGGGCAGCTGATGAGGGGCATCTTCGAGCTGGCCCACACAAATGTATGCGCGTATCGGAGGACCAACGCCGATATTACGATCTGAGGAGACTGAATTTGCGGCCAACGGTGGGAACGGCAGTCCTCGTCCGGACGCACTATTTGTCCAAGCCGGCTGATGACTTCGCCGCCAAGTTAGCACCAAAATTTGATGGACCCCGTACGGTGGTTAAGTATGAGTCTCCAAATATTGTCCGACTGCAGTCGACAGCGCAGGACAGCACATATCGCCGATTTGAAGGAGTACCACAAAGGGGACCAGCGAGACGGCGCCGTGGAGGCGAACGCACTGGGTGATAGAGCCGGCAGAGAGACCACTGAACTGCGAGCAGCCAAGACAGGCACCATTAGTTCAGAGCAGGCAATCCAACGGGCCTGAGTCGGCCCACCCAAGACACGCACCCCAAGCAAACTCACCACACCACGGCGGCAGAGGGCACCAAGGCAGCAGAGGGCAGACGAGGTTAATAAGAGTTGACCAGCGCCGGGATGATTTGATCAACAGCAGCCATTGCGATCAGACCTACAGCAAAATCATTCAAGTATGGACCCACCGACGGACCGTCGGCGACCGCTGGCCCGCCGGATGATCGACCCCAGTGTCTGGCGTAGGTCGGAGGAACAGGATCAACGAAGGCGGACGCGATCCGACTGAAACGGAGCGTTGACCGAGTCATGAGGCATGCCCACGATCTGAGGCGTAGAAAGGCGAGAGCACGCGAGGCTACTCTGTTCCCCCCAACAGCGGGTTAGCCAACGGCGGGATAGCCACTCGGCGACGGCCACCGGGCCGAGTCGCAAAGGGAAGCAGCCCAGGAGCAGCGACGACGAGCAGAGTAGCGGTACTCCGCCCCGATTGAGAGGGAGGAGAGACCCGGACATATACCAAATCGGACACCGACTCACCTCAACCGGAGTCTGACGATGAAACGGCAAGCAAGGCCACGCCAACACCTCTGCGCTGGCAACAGACGTACTTGGTAGTCGACCGCATGGGGCTGGTACTGCCACGGAACGCGACATCCACACGGCTCGACGAGCAGGCGACATTGTAGTCCAGAGAAACCAGGGGAATGGTTTGCTCACGGCACAACGCAACAACGGTGAACCCACAGAGTAGGTCATCGAACCTCGTGAGTGGCGGGTGGTGATGCCACTGCGGCGGATACCACCAGCGTTGGTAGCGGAGGTGCGGGCTCTGTCCGAACTAGAATTCAGAATTCTACCAGCGGGGTCAGTATTCAGTGGCTGACCGGGAGAAAGGAGGTGTGATGAATCACATCTCAACCACCCACGCATCTCCACCAAACACCACCCACACACGACAACCAAACACCACGCCCACATATCCAACAGACAAAGCCCACTTCAGCGAACTGACACACAACCGATCAACAGCGGAACTAGCGCGACCAGGAACACACACACAGGCCGGTACGGCGCAGGCAGCGATAGAACTCGGAGACAGTAACTCACCCCAAGCCGAAGACATGGCGCAGGCGCGCAGCAGCAGCGGATAGGACGACAGCTGCAGTGGACACTTAACTGCAGCACGCTGGAGCGTACGGACGTGTGCACATGACGTGCATGTAGCTGAGCAGGCCACGCCGAGAGCACAGCGGCGCGTGTCTACGGAAACAAAGAGTCAACCAATGTATAATAATGAGAAAAAATATAGTACATTATGAAAAAAGAAATCAATATAAAAATGCGGTGAACGATCGGGCGATGTCCACCGGGCAGAGGTAGTCCCAATCTCCCGGCTTCCGCGCGGGCGGGCGTTGTCTACAAATTATGTGTGGAAGGCCCTGGCAGAGACTGAGAGATGTACCCCAGCCAGTGAACTTCCTTACAACCTGTACATAAGTTAAAGTACTGAGAATCTCGGCTTTGGCTTCTTATGTTAGAAAACCTATTAGAGGATTGGTTTCTGTATTAAATGTGTCAATATATTTGCTTTACAGTTCATAAACAGAAATGAATTCTCTATATTGACGAAGAATTTGTATTGAATACAAGACAAGATTTAGATTATTATTGTAAAATGTATCTATTTGGTCATTCATATTAGTTTCTTTTTTTTGAAAATTATATTTTGTCTAGGTCGGCTAATGTATCTTGTCTTGAGTGTCTGTTTGTATAATAGATATAGTAAATTTAATTCTGTTAGTATTGTTAAGATAATCAATATGAATGTTTGTTTTTTTTTTGAGTGTGGTGTGGTGTCTACTACTTCGACAACAGTTAACACAATAGCAGTGTTGTGGTCTGCTTTCTAGGTTTAACCACCTCTTTCTACGACTGGAAATCTATATGAACCCAACTAAATATAATTTGATTGAAAAATTGAAAATCTATTCATAATTTTTTTTTTTTAGCTTTTTTGCAGCTTTTGTACTTAACTCTATAGCGCTTGTTCATGTAATACCTTAACTAGGATGGCTTATTTGCCTTCGTTAGTTTCATCACTTAATTGTTATTTTCTAATATCTAATTGGTGTAGTCTTTTCAGTTTTCTGTTACTAGTGTTTGCAATTAGGCTGGCTGCTAGTTGGTTAGGTTGGGCAGATATTCCGTACCGTGAGCTGTGTCGCCAATGAGGTCAGCTATTGGGTGACCATAGCGTTATAAATGCTTCTGTTGTTGAGTAGCAACAGTTTGCTTTTGTTCCTTAACATCCAGTCCAGCATTTGATACAATTTTATACGCAAAAGGGTATATTAATTTTAGTCAGAAGTTTGCAACGCAGAGAAGGAAGCATCGCCGACCATATAAAGAATATATATTCTCGATCAGTAAGACGAGCTGAGTTGATTTTCCGTCTGTCCGTCTGTCTGGATCAACGCAATCTCCTCAGAGACTATTAGAACAACTGAGCTGAAATTTTGCACATAGGCTTGAATCTGCTGCAGGCATTGTATATCTCGGAATCATCCGGATCGGATGACTATATCCTATAGCTCCCATAGGACAGATCGGTTTTAAGAAATGTTTAAGTTGGATAACTTCGACGTTATTAAAGTCAGAAACTTGAAATTTGGAACATAAACTCCTGAATTGTACACCCATACAAAGACAAAGCACACAAATCGGATAAAACTATATTTTCTGCAGTTTTGAAGGTTGAGCATCCAAATTTGGAAAGTATAAAATATACATTTGGCCTTCCCTTCAGTTTGAGCAGAAAGTTATATTTCCACGCCTATTTGGGGCGTGGGAGTCGACAAAGTCTATATAGTGCTTGACATAAATCCTCCAATATTTTGGGTGCTTTTAAAGCCAGAGACTTGAAACTTAAAACATATATTTGCATCAACCACTTCTAGAAAAAAATAAAAAATATATCTATGCCCATTAGGGGCTTGGCAAATCGGAAAAAACTGTATCTTCTACAATTTTCCAACTAGATTCCCAAAAATTAACAAAAACGTTAAGCTTCATTGCTTAGACAAAATTGGCAATTCAGAGAAATCTATATTTTTCAAAGTTGTATAGGTACAGGTTCAAAATTTGATATATAGGTTACTGTTGCCCTGTTCAATAGACTGACTAAAACTTATATATATCCACTTGATGGGAGGGTGGCAAATCAGAGAAAGCTATATCTATATCCTTTACAATTGCAAGGGTAGTAACAAACTTCGGTATGGCCGAAGATAGCCCATCCCTCTAGATAAATTTTTTTTTTGCAATTTTAAGCTATTTGAGTTATGTGCACTCCATAGGTGAGTCTTCTGTCCAATGTGACACCCAGATAATTCACCTTTTTGACTATTGGAATTGGGGTTCCCAGAGTTACTTGGGGCCAGTCTCGTCTTCTGATAGCAAAGGTAATATTCGCTGATATCTGAGAATTTATGCCGATGCTCAAGAGCTTAATACATCGATTGAAGTCATTTAGATACGTTTGCATCAGCGCGGAGGATACTTGTGGCTATTCGTTGCGGCAAAGTATGGCTGTGTCGACTGCGTATGTAGGTATGATCATTCCATCGTTGAGGGACTACAAAGTGGATACAAAGTCCGGGCCAAGTACGTTGCCTTGTGGGACGCCTGCTCTGACAGGTCGAGTTGTCGATGTGGCCTCCTCTTTTAAAATGTAGAAGCTTCGGCCAGTTATGTAAAATTCTAGGATTTTAAAAAGACTTCTAGAAAGAGTTCTCTATAATTTGCATAAGAGGGCTAGGTGCCAGACTCGGTCAAATGCCTTTTTTTTTCAAAAAAATTTGCTGTTCAGTATTTCTTATCTTCGAATGCGTGCTCTCTCCTAAAGCCGAATTGATGTTCCGGAATTATTTTTCTTCTTCCTACTTCAGTTAGCACTCCACGCAGCAGTAATCTCTAGAATACTTTGGAGAGTATCGAAAGCAAGCTAACAGGTCTATAAGAGGCAAAATCTCTTTCTTTTATCGGGCTTTGGGATCATGACTATTTCAGCATGGGTTCAGGATGGCGTTACAAAGTTTAACGAAGAAGTCTATTGTAGAGCCGGGCAGAGCTATTAGAACTATGCTATCTATTCGGTGAACTTCCGGCGTCTTTTTAGGCTTTACAGCATTCCTAAAGTTGAGGACCTCAGATTTTGTGCGGGTTTCAATGGGAGTACCTTCGGTAATAGGAGCACCGACAGTCCCTCTTATGTTCTCCAAGTCCTGTGGCTCGGTAGTCAGCAGTGGAGTAAATTGTTCCTGGAGAAGATCAGCAAAGGCCTCAGCTTGTGATTCATCTCCCATTAACCAGGCGCCAGGCTTGCTGCGAAGAGGATGTCGGCGTAAACGTTGCCTCTTGATGTTGCGCGTGTGTCTCCAGAGCTGAAATTCCGCGCTACCTGATGAGGCAGATCGTTCAAGCGCCTCACTAATACGCCTGTTTTGTACCTGGGCCAGCACATCCTTGAGCTGTCTGGTGGCTTCATTGTACCTTCCTTTGTCTCTGTGAGAACGTGTTCGGATCCATCGGTTCCTTGTCCAGCGTTTGTATGCAAGGAGATTTTGCTTCTCCGCGTTGATTTATGCTGTTGCTATCCCAAAACGGATGCCAGCCATTCCAGTCTCCTCCAATTAAAGCCTTGTTTGCCCTTTGTCTAAAGAGCAAAGTGACATCTTCTCTGCAAAGATCCTCATTTGGTATTCAGTAGATGGACCCAATTTCCACTTCCAATGGGCGTTGTAAGCCTGATGGACACGAATTGTATGGCTGCATCTGAGGACGGAAGTAAAGTTGTGTGAGCTAAAGTTGTACGAAAGAAAAGCGATGATCCGCCAAAGCTGTTTGTACCACAAATATTTTTAAGGTGGGGCACTCACACGTTTCTGCGATTACTTTACATTACATCAATATTTCTTAGTGAGAGGAACACGGTCAATTCTTGCGCTTTGCTTCTAAGCCTGTCGGTGTTCCATATGCCCACAAGCAGAGCCATTATTTAGCACTGAGCTTTGAGATAACAGCCATTAGACTGATTAACACTCATAACTTTGAGTTCTGCATTTATGGTTGTCGCTGTTGTCGTTAGAGGATCTCAACAATATCTCTGTTGGCTTTGTTAGGGATGGTATGGAAATTTTCTTCTCTGACTTGAGCATAAGATAGTCTGTTTGCCGACATTGAAGGGGTCATGGGAGAATTTGTTATGGTTAAGTTGTGGTGCTCGGCTCTGTGCAGCGTTGAAGACATGCGTCGGATTTCATTTTTGAGAGGGCAACTTTAGTAGTCGCTTGTATACCGTACAGACTATTTAGTTAGCCGGATGATCTTTCCCGCAGTGGATGCAAACTGGAGGTTGGTCCTTTGACCTCAGACACTGTTGCGATGAGTGATTTCCGACGCATTTTACTCACCTAGGTGCCTTGCGACAACTCATCATGTGCATCGTTGCCTGGCAATAATGCGCAAGTCAACAATTTGTTTATTATTGTCAGACCTGGCCACATTAGCAAATAGTATATTAAACGGAGTTTTGTTGATTCTGCTTGTTGTTGATTAGCGGGTTATAATTGTTTATAAATTTTTGGCACTTTAAGTTTTAGATCACTTTTAATTTGGTCGACGTCTGTGCTCGAATGCAGTCCTTTTAGACAAACTCTGTAGGGTTTGTTTTCCTTCAGTTGGTAGCAGTGGAATTGTAGACCTAACGTTGATAGGTGTTTTACAACTGCACAATAGTCATCACTAGTGTTGGTTAAAACTCTAACATTGTCTCTCCTAGGTTTTATGACGTAGGATTTTGGTTCACTGACCTGGTCGATGACTTTCTGTAGCTTAACCACTGTTTTGATGTTTGCGCACCAAATAGGTGGCGAACGTGGCTTTGGTTTTTCAGCAGGCATTTCAGGCATGCCATAACACAGACTACATCGTCGTATTCCTCTAAAAGCGCAAATCGATTTTGTGTAAGCGCCTCAGATGCTGCCTTGCTGGTGCTCGGTTGATTTTGGAAAGCTGGTTTCTTCCTAATAGATTGCAGCGAGGTTTGATGCTTTTTTTTTTATCGATTTATTGCCATTGGTCGGGAGCTGTTTATTTTTGAGTGCATTTCTGCCTTTCTAGTATTTAGATTCTGTTGGATTGCTACCTTGACCTTATCGGATTCACCAATTAAAACATTTCCAGTAACGGAAATTGTTTTTGATTATACCTAAAAGCTTACTACTAATAATTTGGTACTTAAATCACACCTTCTAGAGGTATGCAACGAAATGGGCACAAATCAAGTAGGTTGAAACAGTTGATTAATAACAATCAGCTGATTTGATCGGGGGCACCGGCAAGTGGCCGGAGCCCTAGTTTGCAAGATGACTTTCATAATAACTAAACTTGTAGTTTTAATTGTTTACCACAGTACTGGACTTTGTGGACTGTTTTTTTTAATTTTTGAAATCACGGTCAAATGTTAATTTAAAGAAACCACAATTGTACGTTCCGCAGCAGGTGTGTCTCCTTTGACGATTCTCACTCTCACTTGATATTTATGTTTTTTTTTTAAAGAAATTTTCTCATTATATTGCGATGAATTCGAAGAGCTCGAAAAGCATCGGGAAAAACATCGACTTATGGCCATGGATGACGCTGTGAGTAGTAGCATGGGAGGTACATACCACCACAGCTGAGAGACAAAAATGGCGAGGCCCAGACCCGCTCAAAGGACGCAAATGGGCAATAGAGTGCCGGAACGTAATGCTGGAGTTCTGCTGGCAATGAGGGCGAAATGCCTGCATGTTGTCACTCGGAAAACGAGCAGCGGCACCAGCCATCAAGGGGCGAGCGGGAACCGTAACGAGGAGGGCCCAGACGCCAATAGGTGGTCTCCAAGGCGAAGGTTTTTTTTTTTTTATATTAAGTTTTTAATTGCAATCTGCCCTGTAGGACAATTAGAAAATTGAAAGTTTAGGCGTTGGCATTTAAGCTGATGGATCCGTGTGGCTTAGTAAGGTGAAAGACAGTGGGGTAACGTGTTCAATTTGTGCGAAGTGTCAGGTCTAGCGGGTGATATTTTGTCAGACGCCGTGGGATGTGCCTGTTTAGGCGTTCCAGGTGGGCTTTGGTCAGCCTCGAAATCTCCTGGCGAACACAAGGGATTCTAAGATCTTTGTGTATCTCCAAGTTAGAGTGGCTTAGGCGTGCATTTGATAATGTTCTAAGAGCTTTGTTTTGAAATTTCTGTATTAATTCATAATTAGAATGGCTGGCAGTGTCCGAAATTTGAATTCCATATGTTCATATGGGCTTCATATGACATGACTTTATAAATCTGCAGCTTGATATGGAGCCTCAGGGTGGACCTTTTGCCGATAAGCCAAAGTTACTTCTTTAGAGTAATATTAAGCTGCTACCTATTGTATATTAAGTGAAGAGTATGTCTGAAGAGAAACAGACTGAAACTGGAGATTGCACCTAGCATCCCACAGCATGGAGTGCAGCTGGAGGAGAGATTGTCAGTTGCAGACGACACCACAAACACACCGACACAAAAAGTAACGAAAGCCCCCGCAGAGACACTCCATGAGGATGTGGAAGTGGATACGTTTCTCAAAAGGGAATTGTCAGCCTTTAACAACATCAAGGGGACGACGAAGAACACCAAACACCGGATCACGATGGATGATGAACGGCCTATCAAGCAGAGGTATTATCCGACGAATCCCAAAATGCAAGCCAAAATTAACGCCATGGTGGATGAACTGCTGGTGAAAGGATGAAATGCATCCGTTTGCCTAGTTGGATGACATAATAGTGATTGGAAAATCTTACCAAAAGCACATGGGCAACCAGCGTGAGCTATTTCACAGCTACGAGTAGCCAACTTGAAAATCACCATCGACAAGTGCGATTTTTTCAAGAAGGAGCTGAAATACCTAAGCCACAGATTGACGGAGAATGGGATCCAGACTGACCCAAATAAAGTAACTGCAATCGCAGAATTGAAGCCGCCATCCAATATAAGAGAGTTGAGGCAATACGTGGGAGTTGCATCATGGTATCGCCCATTTGGCATGCCCAGATTTCTCCAAGACAATTTGTTTACAAACGCAGGCAACTATGGACTTGGAGCGACATTGACGCAAACATCAAAAGTGTGTGGATGAAATTAAGTGATGTGATTCTAAAGATATATAAAGATGAAAGTGGAAATATGTCATTCCATGATTTTCTGCTAAAAGACATTTCTATCTTCGATCAAAGCACAACAACGACCTCTGCAATGCAAGTAGATGAAAGTTTAATCAATCTTGAAAAATTGTGCGAAATGTGACAAATTTATTCTTGATAAATTGGAAGAAGAAACTAGAGCGACCGGCTAACTTCGGTAATACCCTTGTAATTGTAAGGAATATAAGTATATATTAACATTTTTTTTACCTATATGTCAAATTTAGCTGTGCAACTTTAAAAGATTTTGTGTTCTCCCATTTGCCTTGCCTTAAAGAGGAAGTTAAAGATATCGTGGCAAAAAGGGTATTTTAATTTTGGTCAGAAGTTTGCAACGCAGACTAGAAAGTATCTCCGAGCTTATAAAGTATATATATTCTTGATCAGCAAGACGAGCTGAGTTGGTCTAGCACTGTCCGTCTGTCCGTCTGTCTGGATCAACGCAATCTCCTCCGAGACTATAAGAGCTACAGAACTGAAATTTTGCACATAGGCTCAAATCTGCTGTAGGCACTGTATATTCTCGGATGACTATATCCTATAGCTACCATAGGACAGATCGGTCTTAAGAAATGTTTTAGTGGGATAACTTTGACGTTATTAAAGTCAGAGACTTGACATTTGGAATATATACTCCTATTGCACCCCAATACAAAAAGATATACAGTATATAACTACGCCCTTTGGGGCGTTGAAAATCGGGTAAAACTATATTTCTACAGTTTTGAAGCTAGATCATCCAAATTTGGAAAGTAATATAATTTTTGCCTCCCCTTCAGACAGATGAAGAAGTTATATATCCACGCCTACTTAACATAAATCCTCCAATATTTTGGATGCTGTTAAAGCCAGAGAGGTAAAAATTAAACCATATATTTGTTTTGTAGCAAGGCCAAACCTAACGTAATGTATTCTACAATATAACATAGTGACACTTTGTCGCTATGCATATATAACGCAAACACATAATTATCCAGTGCAATTGTAATCCGATCGGCCACTTATGTGTGGACCGACCAAGGCGCGTGGCAAATGCCGCGTCTGCTCTTTGCCGCTTAGCTAGCCAGTGATTGCTTTATGTATGTAAAATTATCCAGCGACATTACAGTATGAACCACCCCTAGAAAAAAAAATAAAGAACATATATCTACGCCCATTGGCAAATCGGAAAAAACTATATCTTCTACAATTTTACACCTAGAGTTTCAAAAATTGACAAAAAACGTTAAGCTTCACCGTTGCGACAAAATGATGAATGCTTTTATTGAGTTAAATGTTAACACTGTGTGCAAGCAACCAAATTGTTGTGCGATCAGCCAGATAACAATTGCTACTACTAAAGACTGTATGCAATCGACCGAATGTCGTGCGACTAGCCAAGAATAATAAAGCACTCAATAGTTAGTTGACAAATACGAGCCAAGCGATCAAGGCGTAGTGATGTCCGCCAAATATGAATTATGATAATGCGAGCAAGCAACTCACTGTCGTGCTGTGCGCAAAAGAACAATTAAAAGACTTTTAGTTATAAAGGCAGCGATTAGCTTAAGAGAGAGCAGCAGCCACATGAACAGCTGCTCTTCCAATTGTTTTTTTCTCTTTAAGCTGACCGCTCAACTGTGCTGATGGTACTGCGCCCAATACCCTTTTAAGCTATTTGAGCTATTAAGCTCCGTAGGTGAGTCTTCTCTCCAATGTGACACCCAGATAATTCACCTTTTTGACTATTGGAATTTTGGTTCCCAGAGTTACTTGGGGGCAGTCTCGTCTTCTGATAGCAAAGGTAATATTCGCTGATTTTTGAGAATTTATGCCGATGCTCAAGAGCTTAATCCATCGATTGAAGTCATTTAGATACCTTTGCATCAGCGCGGAGGATACTTGTGGCTATTCGTTGCGGCAAAGTATGGCTGTGTCGTCTGTGTATGTAGGTATGATCATTCCATCGTTGAGGGACTACAAAGTGGATACAAAGTCCGGGCCAAGTACGCTGCCTTGTGGGACGCCTGCTCTGACAGTTCGAGTTGTCGATGTGGCCTCCTCTTTTAAAATGTAGAAGCTTCGGCCAGTTATGTAAAAGTCCAGGATTTTAAAAAGACTTCTAGAAAGAGTTCTCTTTAATTTGCATAAGAGGGCTAGGTGCCAGACCCGGTCAAATGCCTTTTGACTTCAAAAAAATTTGCTGTTCAGTATTTCTTATCTTCGAATGCGTGCTCTCTCCTAAAGCCGAATTGATGTTCCGGAATTATTTTTCTTCTTCCTACTTCAGTTAGCACTCCACGCAGCAGTAATCTCTAGAATACTTTGGAGAGTATCGAAAGCAAGCTAATAGGTCTGTTGTTTTGTTTTTTAGCT
>JAWNOY010000324.1:0-14115 GCA_035045545.1 Drosophila gaucha
TGCTTGTTTATTTATTTTGCTTAATCTAACAAGTACTTGTTTTTTTGCAAAGATACGTCTGTTGGACTGTGAGTAATTTGTTATTTTGATTTTTACTTTTTACGGCGTCTGTTGCTGCAGTTTCGGCAATTTGTTTTGCTTTGATCTCTTTTGGCACTTAGCAATTTTACACTTGTTTGTTTATGTATTGCTTCCAGCAGTGTGCTCATATATTTTGAGTTGTGTTTCGTGCTTATTCGTTTTGCTCCGCATACGAAATCCGCTATTTTTGCCTTTTGTTTTTGTTTGAGACAAGATGTCTTGTCCGTTTCGCCAAGCTGCTGATTCCGCACAGCCTCAATTTATTAGTTGCTGGCTGTGTGAAATTCTTATGCATGCTAAGTGCGCTGGTCTCACAGGACGTGATTGCGACCGAATAACCGCAACTCCCAAAGTTGGAGATAGTGGCTTGAATTGGTCTTGCCCTAATTTTCCAACCAATTTTCTTTCTCGAAAATGTATAACATTTTGAGAAATGATTTTCTTAAATTAAACTATAGGGATGGGCTAACTTCGGCCATGCCCAAGTTTGGTAATATTAAGTAATTGCAAAGGATATAGATATAGTGTTCTCTGATTTGCCACGCCCCCAACTTATAGATATATATCATTTTTAGTCAATCTATTGAGCAGGGCATCAAATCTTGAAGCTGTACCTATAAGACTTTGGAAGATATCGTTTATATAATTTTTCATAATTTTGTCGAAATGGTGAAGTTTAACGTTTTTACCTAGGAGGCGTGGATATAGAACTTTCTGATCAATCTGAAAGGAGCCCAAAAGTTTATTACTTTCCAAATTTGCTCTAGCTTCAAAACTGTAGAAGATATAGTTTTATCCTATTTGCCACGCCCCAAAGGGCGTAGCTATATAGTCTATATCTTTTTGTATTGGTGTGCAATTTAGGAGTAGATATTCCATTTCCACCATTTCCACCATTTCAAGTCTCTGACTTTAATAACGTCGAAGTTATCCCACTAAAACATTTCTTAAAACCGATCTGTCCTCTGGGAGCTGTAGGATATAGTCATCCGGTCCGGATGATTCCGAGATATACAATGTCTGCAGCAGATTGGAGCCTATGTACAACATTTCAGTTCTGTAGCTCTAATAGTCTCGGACGAGATTGCGTTGATGCAGACGGACAGACAGACGGACAGACAGACAGACGGACAGACAGACAGACGGACAGACGGACATGGCTATATCAACTCAGCTCGTCTTGCTGATCAAGAATATATATACTTTATATAGTCGGAGATGCTTCCTTCTCTGCGTTGCAAACTTGTGACCAAAATTAATATACCCTTTTTGCAAGGGTATAAAAATGTTGCTAAGCAGCTGCCTTGTTATTTCGAAGCAAGCAGCGGTAGACTTAGTGCCTGTCCAATAACCTTTACTCCGTATTCCAGTCCCATTACCTTTGGTTGATCAGCCAGTCGTGTCAATGGTTCCAGTGAATAATTTTGATGGTACTTCTTTTCAATCGCCTATTGATGGAGCCACTGTGCCGGAATCTTTACCAGGCCCTAGCGAAAAGAATAATGCTGTGGAACTTCGACTTGTGTCGAGTCGCAAAGTTCAGGATCCAACGAAAGTTGTGTGTTCCACAGTTGAATCTCAGCTAACGCCTGCTGTTCCAACATTAACTGTTGTTGCTCCGCGCAAACAAGTTTTTGTTTCTAGACTTTCGGCAGATACGACTGTGGAATCAATATTAGTTTATATTTCAAGCAAATCCTCAGCCATTGTGTTTATTTCAAAGTTTAATTTCGCGACTCCACGTGAAATTGCTTCTTTTAAAATCAATGTGCCGGTGGAAAGGTTTCCAATAATATGTGACCCCAAATTTTGGCCACCACATATTTTTGTTCATCAATTTAAGCCTAACAATTGGAATCGGACTTCGCCCGTTTCGCTCAAAACAGTGGTACCAACTTCCTCAAATAAAGTACAAAAAAAATAAATCTTACTACTAATCATTTCTCTATCATTTATCAAAATGTTAGAGGCCTTAGGAATTAAATTAAGAACCTGTTTCTAAAGAGCTTTTCTGGTCATAATGACATTATAGCCTTTACTGAAATGTGGTTAAATCCATCAATCTGTAACAGTGAAATTTTTTCAAGTAACTTCAGTGCTTACAGACTTGATCATTTGGGCCGGAATGGTGGAGGTGTTCTTATTGCTGTTAACAGTTCTTTCCATTCTGAACACTTTAATTTTACCCGTCGTCGACCCGTCATGCTCAGATTGTTGGTGTCAAAGTCACTTTGCCAACAGGCTCGTTATATGTGATCTGCTCGTACATTGCCCCTTCTTCTGATACACATATTTATATGGATCATCTAAACTGTATTAAAGAAATCTTCGAATTTGTTCAAGATACTGACTTTTTTGTGGTGTTAGGTGATTTCAATATGCCGAACACTACTTGGTTTTTATTTTCTGAATCAAATTATTTAGTTCCAATTCAACATGATTTTAAGGATGGTACTAGATCTTCTCCATTGTCTGTTCCGGAGGATAGCCAGCATCCTACATTAGAACTAGCTTTGTCCCTTGTTATTCCACATACTTTCTCTTCTATTTTAAACCCATTATCAATTCGTCGTTGCTTTCATAAAAGTAATTATAAATTACTAAATGAGCTAATTAATGGAACTAATTGGTCCAATTTTTATGAGTCGGTTGACATTAATTTTGCAACTAGTTTTTTTTACAACACTCTAAACTCTATTTTAGATGTTTGTGTGCCTTTCTGTGCTGTTTTACCCCCCACACAAAGGCCCCCTTGGTCTTGACGAAGACTCAATAATTTAAAAAATATTTAATCTAAATATTTTAAATGATTTAAAAAAACGGGTGCGAATGTTGACTGGTCTAAATATATTATAGCAAAGTGAAAATTCCAGCTTCTTAATTCTCAATGTTGTGAGAATTATTTATTTTGATGCAAAATTTAATTTATTCGGGACCCTAAACAATTTTATTCGTTTGTAAATTCGAAGCGTCAAGCTTCTTCTTTGCTAAACTCATTTCTTCATGGCCTGGATGAAGATTGCAATGATTCTGATGCATCTGATCTCTTTGCTAATTTCTTCCAACACACCAATTCTCCTTGTAATCCCTATAATATGTCTTACCCATATTAAATTTCGCCATCAAATTCTTTTATTTTTTCTACTGTGAGCCTTGATTCCATTTCATCTGCCATTGGCAGTTTAAAATCCTTTTTCTCCCCTGGGACTGACAAATCCCTAGTTGCATTATTAAGGAGTGCAGTGGTTCCATTGCGTTTCCATTGATAAAACTTTTTAACCTATCTTTGGAGACAAGTAATTTTTCGAATATGTGGAAAGAATCTTATATCATTCCTTTCCACAAAAAAGGTGGGAGGTCTGATATTTCCAATTACAGGGGTATAGCAAAATTATTTGCTATACCAAAATTATTTGAAAAAATTATTACCTCGACTTTGCAACATTTTTGCAAATCCTTATTATCTCCGACTCAGCATGGATTTGTACAGAGTCGGTCAACTGCAACCAATTTACTTGAGCTTACCTCTTTGATAAATGATGGTTTTGTTGACAAAATGCAAACTGATATAATTTACACCGACTTCGGTAAAGCAATTGACTCTGTTCATCATGAAATACTATTTCAAAAGTTAGACCTTATTGGATTCCCTCCCTCACTATAGTCCTGGATTTCGTCTTATTTAAAAGATGGAACTCAAAGAGTTTTGCTCAGATCATTCAAATCGAAACTTGTAAATGTTTCATCGGGTGTACCGCAAGGTAGTTATTACTCTTTACTCTTTTCATTAATGATCTTCCATCTTTAATATCTCACCCTCAGATACTTATGTGTGCTGATGATGTGAAGCTTTTCCCGTCTTATGCTGACTCTTTTCATCACCTACATCTGCTACAGGACTTTAATTCTATGCAATTCTGGTGTGAAGATAATTATTTACATTTATATTACTCTAAATGTATGGTTATGACCTTTATAACTATTCAATTAACAATACTTCTTTGAAGCGTATTTTTGAAATCAAAGATCATGGTGTACTCTTTGACTCAAAACTATGTTTTAACACTCGTATTTGTACTATTGTGAATGAAGCCAAAGGTGTTTTAGGGTTCATTGAACGTTGGTCGAAAGAGTTTAATGATCCTTTTATAACCAAGCTTCTTTAATACTTGAGGACTGCTCTTCACTTGGTATTATCTTTCGACATAAGTTCATTATTGGTGATATTGACTCCATCTTTCTTTTAGGGCGTCTCAAGTTCTCTGTTCCTGGGAGACCAACCAGGTAGTTCCGTCCTTTACATTTAACACAGTGCACAACAGATTATTACTCTCTGGCATAATTCTTTATATGTGCTTTGTCAGAATTATAATCAATATTTATAACGTCTTCTCATCTGAACTCTCTCTTCCTATAATAAAATCGTTGCTTTCAGCTCATCTTCGGGAAATCACTGACAGTACCTAGATATGAGTAGGGGCATAGCCGGTCAGACTGGCAAAAATCACCCCCATCGTGATTAGTGAATTTCTCCAACTGAAATGAGTATCTACTTTTTATTTCTATTTATTTAGACTACAATGTTTAATACGTACTAATTTTGTTTTAGTTTCCTAGTAACAAAATCTTTAGCTTTATAGATCCCAGTAATATCACTGACTACTTTTAGCTGTAATCTGGGGCATAGCTGGAAGGCCGGCAAATAAAATTCACCCAAACGTGTCGGTGATATTATTAGGGTATTTGATGTAACTTTATATAGGCTATCTTATTATTTGATACTATTTTTCTTATGTATATAAGTCATGTATATTCATAAATTTTTGTTACCTTCTGTTGCACACGTTTAGTCAACATAAATAAAAAATAAATTAAAAATGGAATCGATTAAAGAGATGATGTGCAAAGAGTTTTGCTTTAATGGGACATATCGTTGGATCGACATTTATCAAAATTTAATTGATAAATACAATAGAAAGGCTCATCGAACAATTGAAATGCCGCCAATCGCTGTAAATCAGTCAAATGAAAAGGAATTGCAGAGCAGCGTGTACAATAATAAAAAATATTTATCGGCTCACAATTGCGTGTTGGTGATTATGTGCGAATAAATAAATATAAGCATGTCTTTGAGAAGGGCTACACACCAAACTGGACAACTGAAATTTTTAAAAAAGGGCAAGGGAAAAATATCTACCCACAACATATACATTACAAGACTATGAGGGGAAGCGAATTAAAGGAGGCTTCTACGCTGAAAAGCTCCAAAAATCTCGATTTCCCCACACATACTTAGTTGAAAAAGTAATTCGCAAGAAGAAAAGTAAAGCGTTCGTAAAATGGTTGGGTTTCTCGAGCGAACATAACTTGTGGATAGACGACTACACAACAAATGCAATGCTGTAAAAATCTCTAAATAAACAAATTTGTCCAAGGATATGCGATAATAAAAAAAAAAAAACTATATATTTGAACTTTTCCCCTTTTATACATTTGCAAAAAGGTTATATTAATTTTAGTCAGAAGTTTGCAACGCAGAGGAGGAACCATTTTCGACCATATAAAGTATATATATTCTTGATCAACCAGTTGATCTAGCCATGTCCGTCTGTCCGTCTGTCTGGATCAACGAAATCTCCTCCGAGACTATAAGACCTACAGAAATAAAATTTTGACAAAAACTGGGGCGTGGAAAATTATATAAAACTATATCTTCTACAGTTTTGAAGCTAGAGCATCCAAATTTGAAAAGTAATATATCTTTGGCCTCCCCTTCAGATTGATCAAAACGTTATATATCCATGGCTTCTTGGGGCGTGGCAACTCAGGAAAGTCTATATAATGCTTAACATAAATCCTTCAATATTTTGGACGATGTCAAAGCCAGAGACTTGAAACTTAAAACACATATTTTGTATCAACCACCCCTTGAAAAAAAGATAAAGAATATATATCTATATATCTAAACTTCGGCGTGGCAAATCGGAAAAAACTATATCTTCTACAATTTTACACCTAGAGTTCCAAAAATTGACACAGACGTTAGGCTTGACCGTTTCGACAAAATTATGAAAAATTTTATATATCCGCCTCTTGGGGGCGTGGCAAATCGGAAAAAACTGTATCTTCTAAAGTCTGATAGGTACAGCTTCAAATATTGATATATAGGGTTGGGGGCGTTGCAAATCAGAAAAAACTGTATCTATATCCTTTGCAATTGCAAGGGTATTACCAAACTTCGGCATGTCCGAAGTTAGTTTTATTTTTTTTAGGACATTTCAAGTGGACACTGTAAATCCTGTAGTAGAAATATGTGTGTGTGTCTGTTTATGCTTCTTAAGTCATTTCAACTGACCACAAGCATAAGTGTGAATTTTATCACTCCTTGTGACCTCTTATCATCTACAGGTCTTAAAGCTACTTTAGTTATTTTTTTCAGTGTATAACTGCTGTAATTTTCTCTTAAAAATTAACATATCACTAGTTGTATATGACTTATTATTAGTCTTTTACCTTTTGATGCCCTTTGCCTTTTTAATACACCCAGTGCAGTGAGTACATTTTAGGGCATAAGCCAATAAATTCTATCATTATTTCCCTCTTATTCTCATTTTTCATCATACCCAAGACTTTTTTATTGCATGCTTGGATATTATATTTTTGTGCCAACTCTGGCGGATATTCTGATGTATCGAATCTCGTTTCAACATCATTTTGAATGTCAGCGTATAAATCATTACCTCGAATGGTATATATGAATGAGTCAGTATCCATATAATTTAATGAAAGTTTTTTTGAAATTTTGCTAGCATATAGTTGTAGCGAAAATCGTACATTTTATGCTTTGACAAGTCAAGTATACAGCAACCTAAATATATGGGAGTGTTGTACAAATTAAAAAGTCGTTTCATTTGAATTGCATAAAGATCATTAGCAAACTGAGCAGAGCTGTGAAAATTTGGCTTAGAAATTAAAGCTCTGGCCCCTAAGTTGTTGCGTTTTCTTGTTTTCCATGAACATACTAACTTTACATTTTTCCTATTCTTAACATTTTCCAAAGTCTTACTATGCACAGAAATGTAAAGTTCCTTATTAAGAGGGAGAACTTTAATGTCGCCCGGTACTTTATATAATTCTCGCACAAACAAATGTGCATCATCGCGAGAAATTATGAAAGAAAATTGGCATAAAAGTGGAGGCTTTTTAATTAAGATTGCACGCATTGTGTGCTGCTCCTCTAAAATACCCATTCAAATGACAATGGTTCTAACTCTGTCGTTTGATAAAGGCTTATTACAAATATGACAATTAACTGCAAATGTAACGATTTTCTCATCTGCCGGACTCATCACTAACGGCACTATGCTATTTAGATGACTAGTGTAAACCATTGTAATATTAGCAATTAATGAATTTATAAAATGTATGCTGACATTTTCTTCCGCCGTATGCATTGCAAATTTATTAAGTCTTGGGTCGAATGAGCATTTTAAATAATAGGCATAGGATAAAGGTATATGTTCGTTTACATTAACTACATTCTCACTCACGCATTCATTAATGGGCTTCAGGATGCATTCAAAATCTGCATACACAGCAAATGACACTGACACGCTGACTTGCTTAATAGAGAAGTCAGATGCGATGCATTGTATGCATTTATTTCAGGCCATAAAAAATCCCTAAAATTGGTTGTATTCCCAGCTCAACCAAAAGATCTGCCATCCGCACTGGCACTAGCCAGAGAGGCAGAAGCGAGTATGGAGCGGATCATTTTTTCGACTTCGTATGCCAAAGCTATCGAAGACAGAACTCAGAACTCAGAGTCAAATAAAAATCGCTCACAGTCTAAACAGGAAAAAAACCGACACTATTTCAAGCGTCAGCAGAACAATACTAACCAAGAACAAAACAAACAGCAAACTCAAGGCCCATAGCCTATATATGTTGATACATCTGCAAAACTCAAGCAGCTTACAGAAATTGGGAAAGCTCAGACCAATATAGTGTCAGCTCAGAAAAGGCAGAATACATCTGAACTCGTGTCATGTCAAATGCGTCAGCGTGTAAACAATGTAATACATAGAGCTTACGACAGTCAGGAAGAAAGTTATGAAAAATAAGCCATGGCAGCAGTTAATGACAGGACAATGCACTCTAAGAAATTAACAAAGGCACAGCTTACTTCCGTTAACAGATGTAACCCGTCTAGGCAGAATAGGGTGTTCGAGGTGGGTGAAAAGGTTTTCTTAGGCAACAAACTGACCTCACTATGCTCAGAAGAGAAGATACAAGCAGACATGGGAACGTCTGTCCGCATTAAGGGGAAGGTGGTCCACAAGGACAACCTGCAGTAAAGCTGGAACCTCATGCTTTTGGCCGTGATTGTCTTTACAATAACAACGGCCATCGTTATTACGACAAATGCTCGGATTACCGACTATTCACACTCGTAACTATATCGCCGTAATAGACGGAAATGCAATGGTATGGGAACAGCGAGATTACTTAAGACACTCTACCAACTTGACGGAACTTACTAAAATCGCAGATGACACAGAAAAATTGTCCGAATTATTCCTACAATCGCACATGCGAAAGCTATTAGACGTTGACACAGACCATATTAGAAGCCTTCTATCAGCATTAAAAATACACCATAGGATTGCCAGATTTTTTAGGCACTGCCCTCAAGAGAGTTGCAGGTACCCCAGACGCCTCAGATTTGGAAAGAATAAAATTGTCCAAATCACAATTGATTGAATCAAACAATAGACAGATAATAATCAACTTAGAGACCCAAAAACAAATAAATCAACTTACAGATGCAATTAATAAAATAATTAAAGAAAAAATGAGAAATTTGGTTGACACTCCTCATTTGTACGAACCGTTACTAGCAAGAAATAGAATGTTAATATTGGAAATCGAAAATTTAATGCTTACAATCACTTTCGCCAAATCTAACATTGTAAATCCAACAATTTTCGATCACAATGACTTAAGCTCTCTAATCGAACAACCCACAGATGTCCCTATAGTAAGTCTTCTAAAAGCGTCCTGTATAAAGTTTCTCCAGTCTAAAAACATAATACACATACTAATCGCCAACACACCAACACACCGTACTATAACTACAAGATGACATCGTGGCTGAATGTGATGACGATATTCTAGCAGTAACGGAATGTACCACGACAACTTACACTACATTCTGCAAACTGGTAAGACATGAGACTTGTGCACGAGCCCTTCACGCAGGAGGCACAGCGCGATGCCACACGCAGCCCAGCCAATTAAGGGACATTGCGCTCGTAGATGACTCCGTCATAATCATCAACGATAGCCCGACAATGATCAGTACAGACGACGGCCCAGAAATATCCACAAACGGCTTACACCTCGTCACCTTTGAACGATCAGCTGTCATAAATGGCACTAAATACGTGAATCAACGTGAAGCCCTAAGCAAAACTCCGGGCATAGCGGGATCACCACTTTTAAATATCATCGGCCACGATCCAGTCCTGGATCGAAGGAGATACAGAAGGCTATCGACAAATTTAGTACGACCGAGGACGGTCATAACATTTAGGGGGGAGCAGTTAACAAGTAACCCTCGCGCTTATGTATTAAGTATCCCTCGCAGCGCTGCAACGGTCAACGGCTGTAACTAGATACTGTTGGTATGTCGCAAGAGTGCCTCGTTATCACTTATGATTATGCTGAGTCGGCATGCCGACCATGACTTTGTAGCGTGTTGTTTAGATTTTAAGCTTTGCATATTCTTTGTCTTTAGCTTTAAGTGAACAATTATTGTACATTGAATTCAGTTCTGTAAAAGTATCAGGAGATCATAGTCTCCGAAATATAAGCTCCGGCACAGCCGTTAATACATATATCTTTCATTTCTTTATTGAGCTACAAGGCCAACAATAAAGGAGAGCATTACGTATCTCAACCTAATCAACAGCATTAGGAACCCCAACCCCATTGCGAGACGACTGTAAGGACGCCATACAGCTCCTTGACATTGATATTTAATATATATTTATATATGTATGTATGTATGTTTGTATGTATACATTGATGTTTATGAAATATGCCGTTCCAACACAAACACACTCACACACCCTCTCCTCGGCAAGATCTTGCGTAAATATCAAGCACATGCGAACGCCACTTGACAGCCAACCCAAAAAATATACATATGCATGTATATACCGGCTACACAACCCCAAACCAACATAAAACATAAATATACATAGATATATGTATGTACTAAATATATACAACAATCACATATCCAAGAATTTTATGCAAAACTCAAAACAATTGATAACTCTTCCTGTTTATTTAATATGTCACCCCAACATACACCAACCCCCTCTAATCATACCCCCTCTCTACCATCTCTCTAAAAAATGACCTCCAATATTGTTTATAAATATGACGCCCCACCACCAAAAATACCCCTCTATACCCACACTTTAAGAAGTGTAACCCAACACTTTAAGTAAAACAAGTAAGAACGCTCTAGTCGGGACTGCCCGACTACGAAACCCCTTGAACCTTTGTGCGAGTTTGCATGTTTACATACATACATGTTTACATACATACAGAAAGTTACAAATGCAACATAAAAAAAAACTACATTTTGAACAAAAAATGTTGACAGCAGCGAGAATTGAACCTGCGAATCTAAGAACCGCTTGCAAGCCGCCAACAATAACTATTGCATCACACTCTTCATATTGTTCTTAGTGACAAAGACGCCACTAAAGAAGCAGCGGCGAGAATTACAATGCAAATTGCGTTTTAACAAATTAAATTCAAAGAATAACACACACATTTGAACGTATGTATGCACTCGTATATACTGTGTGCACAGTGTGCACTGCACGTGTATTGGCGCTTGCTGACGCGTGCTTATGCCGATTGATAAAATGCTTTGTTTCATGACTTCTATGTCACTAAATGGATTTCAATAACATTTTCATCACTGAATTCATTAATTTTAATACAATTACGGTTTTTTAATCGATATCAGTAAAACAGGAAAAGTTATCGAATATCAAAAACAAACTCTATATGCGCGCTATATACACCTTCGTGCAAAATTTCAATTTCAATTTCTAGCTCTTATAGGTTCTGAGATCGACGCGTTCATACATACGGACAGACGGATGGACAGACAGGGCTAAATCGACTCAGCTCGTCTCTCTGATCAAGAATATATATACTTTATTGGGTCTGCCACCCCTCCTTCAGCCTGTTACATACTTTTTGCAAAACCATTATACCCTGATTTCCCATTTTCAATGGGTTCAGAGTATAAAAACCCATAAAAAACCAATAAAAAACCTTTTAAAAACCAATTCCAAGAAAAACCCATAAATCATGCCAATAAAGATCATACATACATTTCCTATTTACTTTATCAATCATTACGTGTTCAAATTTGTATCACTATATGATCTCTAGCGCTATCCGCAGATAACAATGAAACGAATGTATGCATATATATTTTATTTTTGTATGTTTGTTTTCCATATTTTTAATTTCAATTTAATTCTTGTAAGTTTATCTATTTTTGTGTTTTATTTTTTGTTTTTTTTCAATTTAATTTTTGTATGTTTATGTATTTTGTGTTTCATATTTTGTTGTTTTTTTTTTTTCAATTTAATTTTTATATTTTAACTTAACTTCTCACTTCAAATAATTTTCCACATACTCGGATGGTAGGTTCCTTCAAAGGTTTAGGTTCTGCATCCTGTTCGAATGCTGACGCTGCTCGATGGGTACAAAGCGTTACAATGCACTCTGCGTCTGCGTGGGTTCATATTCTGGTATATATACAGTACGCTCCGACATATATATGTATATATGTATATATGTATATATGTATATATGTATATATGTATATATGTATATATGTATATATGTATATATGTATATATGTATATATGTATATATGTATATATGTATATATGTATATATGTATATATGTATATATGTATATATGTATATATGTATATATGTATATATGTATATATGTATATATGTATATATGTATATATGTATATATGTATATATGTATATATGTATATATGTATATATGTATATATGTATATATGTATATATGTATATATGTATATATGTATATATGTATATATGTATATATGTATATATGTATATATGTATATATGTATATATGTATATATGTATATATGTATATATGTATATATGTATATATGTATATATGTATATATGTATATATGTATATATGTATATATGTATATATGTATATATGTATATATGTATATATGTATATATGTATATATGTATATATGTATAAGTTATTCTAATCTGCATCCACTCCTGGCTCATTCAGGAATATACCTTTGTCAGATTCCTTAATATCATTTAAGAAATTTTATTAATCACTTTCTTTTTCTCTACAATGAAATATTCTCTTGCAAAAACAAATTGTTCTTTTAATACATTCCACAATTTAAAACCATTCGGTTCATAGCCAACAAGAATAGCTTTATATGATTTCTCATCAAACTTTCAAATTCTATTTTTATTGTGCACACAGCTGAACCAAACACTCTTAAAAGTTTTAAATTGGGCTTTTTGTTGTGCCACATTTCATATGGGGTTCTTTTATTATCTCCAAGTGCTCTGCTCGGAATTCTGCTAACTACATACGTTGCAGTTACCACAGCTTCGCCCCAGAAGCTCTTATCTAACTTTGCACTATTTATTAGCTTGTTGCACGACCTTTTTCAGTTTGGACAGTGTTCTTATCATCCTCTCCGAAATACCATTCAATTGAGGTGTTGTGGAAGCAGTTAGATGATCCTTTTCACAACACAAAATTCACGCATCTCATTTGACAGGTATTCTCTACCATTGTCAATATACAAATTGAGAATCTTGAGAATAAACTTAGCCTTTTTTTTTGCTATGTAATCTTTAAAAGAGCTTTAAATACATCTAATTTGTATTTTATCAAATAGGTTACACAATGATGTGTAAATTGGTTCTAAAAAAATTACAAAATAATTTTTATCGTACAAGTGTAACTAGATAAAGTGGACCACAAATCTTTGGACTTTACCAGCACAATACCACATTTGGTTGCATAAATGTAATCTTCTTCTTTTGCAACAGCTTTTGGGATGGGATCGCCTAAATTAAACATAGTCTGCATACAGTGATAGATTATTTATAAAATGATCAGATGTTCCAGAATCGAGCACAAATCCCACTTGATTATTATTTGAGACGCTTTTAAATGTTTTAATCATAAACAGCACGGATTGTGCTGTGTTGTGGCAAGCTGGGCTTGTTAACTTTGTTTGCTATTTTTACTTATTGTTTTATTAAAATGGTAACAATTTTTCTTAGTGTCCCCTACTCTCCCACAGTGATGGCATTTTATATTAACTTTGGCTTTGTCTTTATAGTTAAGCTTTGGCTTTGTGTAACTATTTTGAAAGTATTATTTTTATTAAAATTATTATCATTTTGCGTTACAGCATGCTAAACCTTTCTGCTATTGTCATTACAATCTGATGAGTCAACGAGCTTTTTCATTGGCTTTGTATTTTATAATTCGAATTATAAGTAACTTTGCTGTAGTTAATGCCTTTATTGAATTCTGTTAACACTGTGTGCAAGCGACCAAAAAATAATATAGAACTCAATAGTTAGTTAGTTTACAAATACGAGCAAGTGACCAAGGTGTCGTGCTGTCCGCCAAATATTAATTATGATAGTAAAAGCAAGCGACCAAGTCGCGCTGTCCGCCAAATATCAATTTAATGACTGAAATATATGCCGGCTTAGCAATGCGGCTGCTCTGAGAGTGCGAATTAGGACACAAGAGGGGAGTATGAAAGGCAACTGGCTGCCCTTAGAATGTTTGCTCTCTTTACTGACCGCTCATCTGTGCTGCGTGCTGCGCCCAACATGCCCCCGTTGAAATCGTAATTCCAACAGATTACTCCGTTGGCAGCAGACACA
>JAWNOY010000326.1:0-59669 GCA_035045545.1 Drosophila gaucha
AACAACACAACACGAGCATTTTGCTAGTCAGTCCTCTAGCGTTCCATACTAATATTTTTAAATTCATTTTTGATTAAACGCACTGAGTAGAGTCAAGATTTGACTTTGCATTTCGAGAATTTTGCTCTGATGTTCAAAGAACCTTTCAAAGTTCTTGTTTATTATTTGAGCCAGATTCTCAATTTGAGTCTCATGTGATGTCTCTCCTTGCCATTGTGAGACGGTGAAAGGCACTTGAGATGGGTTATGTTGTCGAGGTCGCCTTTGCTGACCTATTGGTCCGGTTTGTCCGGTTGTAACATTCGATGGGGGATGACGTTTTGTATTATTGTACGGGAACCCACGGGCCATATCAGCATATGACACATTATTTACATTATACAATGGAGTAGAGGCCAAAGTAGGTTTTGGGCCGATGTGCACTGCACCCTTTTTTTTTGGTTGAAGCCTCTGCAAGTATCGTTTAAAAAAGTCACATCCTTTAAAGTTGGCAGGATGGTCGCCGCCACAATTGGCGCAAGTGGCTGGCATATCTTTTGCTCGAGAGCAATTGATGGATTTGTGCGACTCACTGCATAAAACGCATACGAAGTCCCTGTGGCAATATTTCGAGGTATGACCATATTCTTGACAGCGATGACATTGCGTTATTTCAGTCGATTTTCTGGTTATCTCGATTTTAACTCGCTGCCTACAGAATAGTTTTGAGCCCAGTATGTTTTTGTTATTAGGGCTAAGGACAAGGTTTACAAAAAACATGTTCATCGAATCACCGGTCTTTCTGGATTTTGGGTTGTGTATATTTACGGCCTTGTGACCCATTTTTGTCAGTTCAGCTTCAATTTGTGAATTTCAGGTGGAGGGGCTTAGTCCTAATATAGCCACTTTGAAAGGTTTATCCTCCTTTAGTTGATAGGAGTGAAATTCAATGTTGATTTTGTTTAGTTGCCTAACAATTGCTCTATAGCTCTCGGGTGACTTAGCGTAAATTCTTGTTGTTCTACCCATGGAAGATTTTACCTCAATATTGTCTAAATTTGTTACTTCTTCTAATGCAGTTAGAAGCACTTGAAGGTTAATTATATCTCGAAGAACAATAGGGGGTGGCCTTGGGATAGTTTTGGTAGCTGCTCGTACAGCGTTATTTTTTTTCTGGGCATCATAATTTAAGCGGGCACGAGCGGCAGTAGCGGCAGCGGCGGCAGTGGCAGCATCAGCAGCAACGCTGATGCTTGGCATGTCGTCTTCAGTGGCATGGCCCTGAAGTGAGGGAAGATTAGGGCAGATCTCGTCTACATCCATAGTAGGCACTTCAGTTTCTTCATCTTGAGCAAGAAGATAAAATGTGTTATTTTGAAGTGCAACTTCGTTGATGTTGATTTTGTTGGTAGCGGCGCCGCTGCCAACGTTAGTTGCATTAGTTGTTCGATTAGAGCAGTTAGTATCGCTGATGGTGTTGTTGTTGTTCAAATTGATCCTTTTTTTATCCAAGTTAGGAGAGGAGGTTATCTTGCGTTTTTTTTGCTGGATAGTTGCTTTAATCTCGAGGGAGTGGGCGTCGGGTGATGCCCTTTCAATATTGTCATTGGTGTTTCCCGTAGAAGAATTATTGTGCGTCAGAGTAGCATTTGCAGGTTCAGCACTGATCTTTTGGTTTTGCATTATTGATTTCTGGGCGTTTTCACAAAGAATGCTGGATCTTATCTGAGCTGGTGAATCTCCGGCAATCAGTTTCATCTCCTCGAAGTCCGCTTTCCGTGGCGGGAGTTGAGGTGCTGAGGTGTTCTGCATCCTGGTGCAATTTATAATATAAATTGCTAGAGTTTAGTTAAAACCCTTAAGTTTTTGTGTTTGGTTTATGGCGAAACCAAACACAAAGCACACGCGCACGTGGCGATTGTTAATATTTGACTAGATATGCGATATTAGTAATTGTTTGGTGTTCGCGCTCGCCCTTGGTGTTAAAAGAGCGTGGTGTACCCACGCGAACAATTTTGCGCCTTTTCCAGAAAGTTCTGGTGAAGACAGAATTTTACTTATTATATTTTTTTTTTTTTTTTCACAGCAAAAATTTCACACGTTTGCATTTGACAAGCAGAGTTGCCAAACTGATGAAATATAAATTTACGAAAAAAAAAAATATAATAATAATCATAATGTAAGCCACCGTAAATCAAATTCTAGTTGACCTAACTCTACCAAAAAATATATGTTATATTTAGCTACGCCCATTTGGGGCGTGGCAAATATGTCAAAACTGCATCTCCTACAGTCTTAGACGTAGATCATCCAAATTTGACATGTGGGTTACTGTTCATGAAATATAAATTTACGAAATAAAAAAAAATAATAATCATAATGTAAGCCACCGTAAATCAAATTCTAGTTGACCTAACTAGGGATTGAACCTGGGTCTTCGCTATCACAACGCAAGTCTATTGAACCAAATCAACACACCACCAATTTCAATTTCGCGTATATTCGTGAAAGAGACGCCGTGGTGTAGTGGGTAGAGTCGGTGGCATGCGAAGCGTGTGACTCAGGTTCGATTCCCATCGCTGCCGCGTGATATGATCATTCAATAAAATGTTTATTTTTTATTTTTTTTTATAACTTCTATGTTACTTAATGGATTTTGATAAAATTTTCAGCTTAAATCCTTATATTTTATTAAAAATACGATTTTACCTTAAAAATTAAAAAAAAATGTAAATGTGGCTTTATTTGCAACTGAACTTATATTAAATTGATTTTGTGAAATGTGGAGCCGGTGGTATCAAAAATATATAAAAACCATATTAGTATTTTATTTTAAAAAAGCTATATGTAAAATTTGATGACTGTGGCTAAATTGATGTAAAAGACATGCTCAAAAACGGAATCTCGATAATCTCGCGTTCAATCATATGGACAGACGGACGGACATATTACTACATATTTATTGAGCGTACACACCTTTAACAGGAACAGAGCCTGACGCAGTCGGTGGCGCCCGGCTGCAATGTTCTTACTTGTTTTATATTTTAATCTATTTAAAACAAGTAAGAACGCTCTAGTCGGGTCTGCCCGACTACGAGATCCCCTGAACCAAGTCCGAGCTGATGTTTTAAACAACCTAGCTTACTCCTTTTATCTATACATATTACCCTCTGCGCGCACATTCACACGCACACATATACACATGTATAAATTATTCTTATACTAGTCACGGGTCGATGATGTCGATCCTTGATCCTCCTCCTAATGTCCAACGATGTGGTTTCTCAATCCTCTTGTGCTCCAGTGCGATTGAAGCGAAGATTACGGTGGGAAGTCAAGTGTGCTTCCTTGATCGCTGGCCTTGTGGCTCAACAATAAAAGATAATGTATTTTGATTTATTAACGGCAAGTGCCGGAGTTATTATATTTTTTCTTGTCCGCGTTACTCGCTTGACGATATAAGGCTACCTACCACATGGTATTCTAAACATAAGTCTACCCTCAGCGTCAATGCATCACGCCACAAAATCATGAGCGGCAAGCCGACTCAGCATTCTATGCAAAGCAATACAGCACTTCATATAGGAAGTGCCCGCTTACTTTGTTGTCCGTTCTTAGCGCGGAGCGCTGAACTCTATTCTGGCGCGTCAGCATTGTTTTGGTAAAGCTACTTAGTTGCTAGGGCAATACACTTTATGATTTTATGCTTAGTTGTTAACCCCCCCTCAGGAAGATGACCGTCTTCGGTTATTGTGAAGTTATCAATCGTCTTTTGTATCTCTATGTAGGCTCGCCTTCTCCTTAGTGCCAGAAAAAGGATGAGTGAACCAAGCAAAGCGACGTTCAAGACCACACCAGCTGCGAACCATAGTTTAGGTGAACCTGCGGCGTCTACCTCTTCCTTGAAGCCTTGGATGAAGCGCAAGTTGTCGTTGTTCATGCGGTGCAGCAGAGGTATGCTTAATACCGGGTCATGTCCGACGATATTCAGAAGAGGTGATCGGGCAATGCCAGTCTGCTTGCTTAATTTTTTTTGCAAGTTCACGAACTCAGTGCCGTTGATATTGGCTGAACGTTCGAACGTTACCAGATACGTTCCTGTGACGGAAACTTCAGGGCCGTCGTCCGTCCGGATGCTGGCTGTAGCTTTATTAACAATGACGACGCCATCATCTACAGACATTGTTGCCCTCAGGTGGCTGAGTTGGGTGTGACAATGAGCCGTGTTTCCCGCGTGTAGTGAACGCGCACAAGTTTCCCGTCGTGAACGTTCGCAAAAGGTGTTATGCGTGGTCTTTGTGCAGGCAGTGACCGCAAACGTGCCTTCTTCGCATTCTGCCAGTGTGTCTTCGTCGAGACGCAGGATGAGTTGTTGGTGTGATACAGGATAGACGTTAACCTTCTTACATCTGGATTTAACTTTTGGATAGGCTATTAATATATGGATGATATTCTCGGACTGGAGGACTCTAATTTTAGAAGCTTCTATTAAGCTAACTATTGGGATATCTTGTTCGATGAGTGATTTTAAATCGGCATGATCAAGGATTGTGGGGTTTACTATGTTAGATTTTGCCAACGTTACTGTGAGTATTAAATTTTTAATTTCTGTGCTAAGCAGGGATGTCAACCAAGTTGTTTTTGCGGTCCATGATAATTTTATTAATGGTGTCAGTCAGCTTGTTTATTTGCTTTTGCGTCTCGGAATTAATGGTTATTTGCCTAAAGTTTGACTCCACTAATTGGGCCTCAGTGATTTTTATTTTCATAAAATCTGCGGCATCAGGGGTGCCTGCCACCACCTTTAAAGCTGTCCCTTAAAAGTCTAAGCTTCTCGCAAATCTTTGGTGAACTTTAAGCACGGACAACAGGGTTCTTAAATGGTCTGTATCGACATCTAATAACTTACACATATGTGACTGGGGAAAGGAATCGGACAATTTCTCTGTTTCATCTATCATACTGTTAAATTCCGAAAAGTTGCTTGAGTGCCTCAAGCAGTCTCGTTGTTCGAACACCAACACCTCACCGTCTACGACCGGGATATAGTTGGTGTGCGAAAAGTCGGTGACCTGAGCGTTAGCTGCTGCTACGATGACAAGCAACGTAAGGACAAACCTGAAATTTATATACAGCGTGAGATAGGGGCTTTTAACTTTCCTTAAATAATCCTTACTAGCTAATCGTAAATGGGACACTATTTGAGGTTGTCCTTACGGACCACCCTCCCCTTAATGAGAACAGACGTTCCCAGGTCTGCCTCCACTTTTTGCTCAGAGATTCGCATACCTCAAAGGTGCGGTTTTGCCTGGAAGCGTTGCATCTTTTTATGTTGTCTTGCTGGGCTTTTACTAACCTTTCTTTGTTGTTTTGGCAACTCTCGTGGGACACTGCGTGAACAATATCAATTGGTTTCTCGCGTGTGACTGAGTGCAAGGTTCTGTTGTATTCTATCGTTGCCATCAGGATTAGCTCTACAGTGTCGCTTATCTTTCTATCCAACTTCAAACATCTGGCAATTTCTACCAAAGTGCTATGAAATCGTTCCACTTTGCCATTTGATGCACTATGAAGCGGTGGCGCATTTACAATGTCAATGCCGTATCTGCTTTAAAGCATAGAGGTTACGGTTTCAGAGTTGAAGGCGGCTTCATTGTCGCAGTAAATTGTTCTAATACCGGTGTAAAAATTAACGAGTTGTAGCAAGGGGCCAGTGATGTCGACTATCGTTCTCGACAGTATCGGCTGCACGACCGCAAATTTGGAAAATTTGTCAACGCACGTTAGGAACTGCTTCCTATCGGTTGCGATTATGTCTATGTGCAGCATTTCACCGGTGTAGCTTGGGATAGGGGTTTCCCCCAGCTCTTGTTTTTTAGGGTGCCTGTCATATTTGGCCTTGGTGCATATTCTGCAGTTTGCAACCACTTCCTTAGATAAGCTGGTCATCTTAGGAAAGTAGTAGTCGCGAAGGACTTGATTGACATTTTCCTGTGCTGCTCTGTGAGCACGATTGTGTTCAGCAGTGATTATTTCTATCTGTTCATTTCTGTCAGTTATGTCTTGCACGAAGTGTTTGCAATGACGGAATTGAGAGGCCGGGAAGTGGGCAACTAGGGCGTGTTGGAAACTTGCTAGAGTGGGCAGGGCGCAGTGTATACCATTCACAACCTCCGTGTTGACGACTGCCTTAAGCGTCTTCAGGATGCCGCTCTTATCGGTGAAGCTGATTAAGTGGCGTGTCTTCTTGCGAAACAGCATAAGATTCCGCTTTAGCGGAAAGCGTGCTTTCTCAAGAACGATTTGGTTCCTAAAGCAATTTAGTGGCTTATCAGTAGCTCCGACCGTGTAGGTCAGGGAGAGTTCGCTGTGAGTGGTTGCAGCGTTTGACTGAGGCTCATCTTGCAGGGCGTTAAGGCTCTGCCTGGAAAGAGCATCTGCAACACAATTTTCTTTGCCTGGTTTATAAAAAACTTTGGCATTATGCTGGTCGATGTATGCCTTCCATCTCTTTATTTTTGAGTTCGTGTTCTTGTCGGCTACTGCGAACGTGAGGGGCTGGTGGTCGGTGAAAATGTTAATTTCCCTAGAGCCGCATAGGAAGTTTTGCAACTTGCCTAGAGCCCAGACAATAGCTAGAAATTCTCTTTTATTGGTGGCATAGTTCAACTCGACCTGCTTTAAGGTGCGAGATATCATTGTTATTGGTCTACCAGCTTGAGATAGTAGTGCGCCAATGCCGCTGGCCGAGGCATCAGTAGTCAGGTCAAACGGTTTTTTAAAATCTGGGTACATGAGTATGACATCTTCTGATGCCAAAGTGTTGCGCAACCGCTCAAATGCGTTGCGTTGAGTCTCGTTAAACTTAACAGAAATTTTTTTCGGCATGTGCTTACTCACCGAGCCGTTTTCCCCTTTTAGTATATCCGTTATCGGACGCGATATTGCGGCAAAGTCTTTGATAAAGACCCTATAATAGCTCGCTAGACCCAAGAAGGCCCGGACACCGTGAACGTTTTTCGGTTCAGGGTATTCCTGCATAGCTCTGACTTTTTGTGGATCAGATTTTGTTCCGTCCTTGCTTACAATAAAACCAAGGTACTCAACGTTTTCTTTAAAAAATTTTGTTTTTTCTTGGCTCACTCTCATATTAGCTTCAATGAGGCATTTCAGCACCGTGTCGATGTGGCGTATGTGATCTATCTCATTTTCTGAGAAGATTATGACGTCATCTATATAGACGTAACATATCTTCCCAATTTGTTCCCTTAGAACATCATCTAATGCCCTTTGGAAAATTCTGCTGGCATTTTTTAAGCCGAACGGTAGACGACAGAACTCATATTTGCCGCCACTCACCGAAAATGCTGTTTTTTCGCGGTCATGCTCCGCAAGGTAAATCTGGTGGTACCCTAACTTCAGGTCAAGGGTGGTAAAAAATTTTGCCTTTCCAAGACTCGCTAGAATCATGGGGATGCTGGGCATTGGGTAACGGTCCGGGATGGTTCGTTCGTTCAATTTCCTGAAATCGAGGACCAACCTTTTATTTGGGCTACCAAAGGCATCCGTGCCTTTTTTATCAACAACCCAAGTGGGGCTGTTGTAAGGTGACCTGGAGGGCCGAATAATGCCATATTTCAACATTTGCTTGACTTCATTGTTTACAAAGTCGGAAACGCCCATTAGGTTTGGGTAAGCTCTGAAGTACACCGGTTCGTTGTCCACTGTCCGAATCGTGCCACTGACAGTGGTGTTGAAAGGGAGAGCTTCGTTTGCTGATGAGAAGGCTTTTTTTCTTTTTAAAATCATATTCCTGAATTCCTTTTTTATGAAGGCCGGAACCACGATATCGTTGACATCAGTGAAGTTTACATCGGCGCAGCTGTGATATTGAATTTTCTCAGCTTTGGCCTGATATTCTAGAGTATTCTCTGCTAGGTTTAGCTTAACCCCGGCCCGTGTTAACAGGTCGAAGCCTATAATAGCATCAAACGAAGTGAGAGTGTCTAGTAGAAAGAATGGAGACGTATGTCGAAAAATGTTCATCAGACACTTTTGCCTGATTTCGGTAGAACCGTGTATAGAGTTCACCGCGAAAGGTTTGGCGACGGGCATTATGGTTCTTAGCTCCTTTACGGGCTTGACATAATTTTTTGCCGCGGCTGTGTCTATTAGCATTCTTAGTGTTCTCCCAGCCAACCGTCGTTCGATGAACGGCAACCGGGAGCGTTCTCTAAAAAATGCACTGAGTCTTCGTTTGGTGCGTTTTCACTATCGCTTTCAATTTCTTCAACTGCAGCCTTTGCTGTCTTCTCATATTCTGCCTGGCGCTCTTTAGGGTCTTCTTGGACTACATTATTGAGACGCTGGCGTCTTGGGTCTGTCAAACGGTCTGACGAATTCTTTCGTTTTGCGGCATTGGACTCATTGGGCTGATTCTTATTATAATCGATGCTCTGCCTATATTTAGAGGATGAATAAATCTTCATAGGCTGAGGAGTGGCTTGTGATTGGCCGTCTTTGTATGTCTGTTCGTTGGGGCCACCCTTTGTGCGTTTTACAAAGTGGGGGTTTCTATCCTGATTTTGATCTTCTTTGCCAAATTTTCCTGGTCTGGTGTTGGAACGGCTCTTGCTGTTTCCAGCCCCTTGAGCCCGCTCCTCTACGGCCCTAGCATAAGAAGTAGCGAACATGCTTCTCTCAATGCTTGCTTCTGCCTCTCTGGCCAAGGCCAGGGCAGATGGTAGGTCTTTAGGCTGTGCCGGAAACACCACAGCTCTGAGCGATTTCTTGAGACCCGATATAAAAGCATGCACGGCGTCGGCTCTAACTTCAGCGTTGAGCATATCAGCGCCCTCCTGCTCGTGCGACATTACAATTTTGTTGGTTACCAATGTCAGTTTCTTTTCGACTTCGTCGTAATACTGCATTAACGACAGGTCACCCTGTCTGACCATCTCCAAGCCTTGTCTTAGCAAACGCAAAGAGGTTTTGTCAGAATAGGTGCAGTCTAGTCTGGCCAAATTGGCATCAAAGTTTAGCACACTATTGTGCGATACTAGCAGGGATCCAGCTGCACCTCTAATTTTGTTTCTTATAACTGCAACGGCTTGATAATGTGCACTGCTGCCGTTATAAGGTTTAAAGAGCTCGTAAGCATACATGGCCGATTGCCTCCATGCTACGTACTCATCGTGAGCACCCGTGAGCTCTGGCACAGACTTAATTATGTCCAGCGGGATATCACATCTAACGTCTGGTCTAACGGAAATTTTTTCATATGTAATGATCTGAGGCGCTTCTACCTGCAGATTCTGTACCTGGGCAGCCAAAGCATTTATCTGTGCCTGCATTGGGGTTTGGTGCTGAGACAGTGCCAGTGCGACTGCATTGTCAATGAGTGCTTTTATCTGGCCTGGTTCCATTGTGTTATCTACCTGGTCAGTTGCTAACGGCTGATCTGTTAAGTCCGTATTGTGTTCCGAATGCCAGCTGTCCTCACTGTCGTATTCACGTTTTATTTCCCTATATTCGCCTGCCCAATTCATTGGCTATTAGTTGCCACTACACAAATAATTTTTTCGCCGAGTAGGATAATCGGCCTGATTAGTGACTTTGGGTCGCGCAAGGGATGGAATGATATTTCCTTTTTGAATTGCAGAAGAAATTAAAGTGAATAAACTAACAACAAACTACCTTAAGGTATGCACTTAAAATCTTATTTTATAAAAGGTATGCAATATGTTTCTTTATTCAACATACCCCAGGATATGCAACAAAAAAAAAAAAATTATGAAAGTATGCAATACAAAATTTTATTTTTGATGAAAGTATGCAATACTTTTTTTTCTGATTTGGCGTATCTCAAAGTGTGCTTTATAAAATTTGATTTCGAATTTGACAAGACAGATCTCAAAATTTAACTAAAACCTTGGGTCCCAGTTTGGCAACTCTGCTTGTCGAATGCAAACGTGTGAAATTTTTGCTGTGAAAAAAAAAAAAAAAATATAATAGGTGAAATTCTGTCTTCACCAGAACTTTCTGGAAAAGGCGCAAAATTGTTCGCGTGGATACACCACGCTCTTTTAACACCAAGGGCGAGCGCGAACACCAAACAATTACTAATATCGCATATCTAGTCAAATATTAACAATCGCCACGTGCGCGTGTGCTTTGTGTTTGGTTTCGCCATAAACCAAACACAAAAACTTAAGGGTTTTAACTAAACTCTAGCAATTTATATTATAAATTGCACCAGGATGCAGAACACCTCAGCACCTCAACTCCCGCCACGGAAAGTGGACTTCGAGGAGATGAAACTGATTGCCGGAGATTCACCAGCTCAGATAAGATCCAGCATTCTTTGTGAAAACGCCCAGAAATCAATAATGCAAAACCAAAAGTTCAGTGCTGAACCTGCAAATGCTACTCTGACGCACAATAATTCTTCTACGGGAAACACCAATGACAATATTGAAAGGGCATCACCCGACGCCCACTCCCTCGAGATTAAAGCAACTATCCAGCAAAAAAAACGCAAGATAACCTCCTCTCCTAACTTGGATAAAAAAAGGATCAATTTGAACAACAACAACACCATCAGCGATACTAACTGCTCTAATCGAACAACTAATGCAACTAACGTTGGCAGCGGCGCCGCTACCAACAAAATCAACATCAACGAAGTTGCACTTCAAAATAACACATTTTATCTTCTTGCTCAAGATGAAGAAACTGAAGTGGCTACTATGGATGTAGACGTGATCTGCCCTAATCTTCCCTCACTTCAGGGCCATGCCACTGAAGACGACATGCCAAGCATCAGCGCTGCTGCTGATGCTGCCACTGCCGCCGCTGCCGCCGCTGCCGCTACTGCCGCTCGTGCCCGCTTAAATTATGATGCCCAGAAAAAAAATAACGCTGTACGAGCAGCTACCAAAACTATCCCAAGGCCACCCCCTATTGTTCTTCGAGATATAATTAACCTTCAAGTGCTTCTAACTGCATTAGAAGAAGTAACAAATTTAGACAATATTGAGGTAAAATCTTCCATGGGTAGAACAACAAGAATTTACGCTAAGTCACCCGAGAGCTATAGAGCAATTGTTAGGCAACTAAACAAAATCAACATTGGATAAACCTTTCAAAGTGGCTATATTAGGACTAAGCCCCTCCACCTGAAATTCACAAATTGAAGCTGAACTGACAAAAATGGGTCACAAGGCCGTAAATATACACAACCCAAAATCCAGAAAGACCGGTGATTCGATGAACATGTTTTTTGTAAACCTTGTCCTTAGCCCTAATAACAAAAACATACTGGGCTCAAAACTATTCTGTAGGCAGCGAGTTAAAATCGAGATAACCAGAAAATCGACTGAAATAACGCAATGTCATCGCTGTCAAGAATATGGTCATACCTCGAAATATTGCCACAGGGACTTCGTATGCGTTTTATGCAGTGAGTCGCACAAATCCATCAATTGCTCTCGAGCAAAAGATATGCCAGCCACTTGCGCCAATTGTGGCGGCGACCATCCTGCCAACTTTAAAGGATGTGACTTTTTTAAACGATACTTGCAGAGGCTTCAACCAAAAAAAAAGGGTGCAGTGCACATCGGCCCAAAACCTACTTTGGCCTCTACTCCATTGTATAATGTAAATAATGTGTCATATGCTGATATGGCCCGTGGGTTCCCGTACAATAATACAAAACGTCATCCCCCATCGAATGTTACAACCGGAAAAACCGGACCAATAGGTCAGCAAAGGCGACCTCGACAACATAACCCATCTCAAGTGCCTTTCACCGTCTCACAATGGCAAGGAGAGACATCACATGAGACTCAAATTGAGAATCTGGCTAAAATAATAAACAAGAACTTTGAAAGGTTCTTTGAACATCAGAGCAAAATTCTCGAAATGCAAAGTCAAATCTTGACTCTACTCAGTGCGTTTAATCAAAAATGAATTTAAAAATATTAGTATGGAACGCTAGAGGACTGACTAGCAAAATGCTCGAATTAAGTAACTTCGTATCAGCCCACAATATCGATATAGTTTTAGTTTGCGAAATTAAAATTAACAGCAGAAGACCCATTAATATTCATGATTTTTATATCTACACAGCAGTTCATCCTAACGACAGAGCAGCTGGAGGAGCAGCCGTCTTCGTTAGGAGAAACATAAGGCACTTTCCCCTTGAGCCAATATCTACGGAAAAAGTACAATTATCATGTGTTAAAATCTACACAGAGCTCGGAGAAATTACACTTGGTGCCATATACTGCCCCCCCAGTTTCTCATGGCGCAGTGATGAGTTTATAGATGTGCTCGATTGTACGAGTAACCTCAAATACCTTATAGCAGGGGATTGGAATGCCAAACATGCATTATGGGGTTCCAGCATAGTCAACGCACGAGGAAGAGAACTTGCCTGCAGCCTCCAAATACGTCAGGCGAATATCCTGGCAACTGGTGCTCCCACCTGCTACCCCAGTAGGGCTGAAGCCAGCCCTTCTCACATCGATTTTGCGATATTCAAAGGTATGCCATATGAAATGCTAAGAATAACTGATAGTTGGGACCTGGACTCAGATCATCTTGCGATCTCAACTCCCAAGCGTCGCAGAATGCAGCAAACCCACGGCTACTCGGCAGAAATTCCAATATAGCAGCCTTCAGAAACTATCTAAATGCATCAATTCAACTCAATTTAGACATTAATACAGCAGAGGATATAGACCATTTGGCTGACATCTTTAATACAAAGGTATGTCAAGCTGCCGAAGAAGCCAATAGCGGTATAGAAATTCCCTCTACTCGTACAGTATGGCTTCCTCCAACAGAAATCGCAAATCTACTGGCTAAGAGCTGCTAAAGAACTACGTGAGGCTTTACAAATACATCGCAACAAGCACTTCGAGACGTTACTGGCGAACCTAGATTACACGGTCGACTCGCATCATTCGTTATGGCAATTTACGAAAACCATTAAACGCCAACCTCAACGAGTGACACCGCTACGGAATTCGGCAGGATTTTGGTGCAAATCATCAGATGAACAGGCGCTCACATTTGCAGACCATTTAACTGAGCGCTTCACACCCCTAAGCACTGCATCAAGTGAGGAAGTAGCTCAAACAGAAAGTATCCTCTCATCCCCTCTGCAAATGTCTCCACCTATTAGACCAATTCGCCTTGAAGAGGTTGACAGAGAAATTCGCAAACTTAAAAACAACAAGTAAGAAAGCTCTAGTCGGGGCTGCCCGACTACGAGATCCCCTGAACCAAGTCCGAGCTGATGTTTTAAACAACCTAGCTTACATATTTTATCTATACATATTACCATGCACACATGCACACATACACACATGCACACATATACACATGCACACATTTGTATACACATGCACACATATACATACCATGCACACAGAAACGCGCGCAGATTACTGCGTAGTTGATTTGAATGTATGTGTGCACACGTACAGGCTGCTGCAGCGTGCTTTTACAATGTTTCCTTTAATAACTTCTGTATTACTTAACGGATTTGAATTTTCTGCATTGAATGCTATTAATTTATTGAAAATACGGTTTTCACTAAAAAATTTGAAAAAATTAAATTGTGGCTTTGATAATTTTTTTTTTTAATAAATTTTTTTTGTGAAATGTGGAGCCGGTGATGATTTATCGAATATCTAAAACAAACTCGATATTTTCGCTGTATACACAGACCATCATGCAAAATTTGAAGTCTCTAGCTCTTATAGGTTCTGAGATCGACGCGTTCATACATACGGACAGACGGACAGACGGACGGACGGACGGACAGACAGACGGACACGGCTAAATCGACTCAGCTCGTCACCCTGATCAAGAATATATATACTTTGTGGGGTCTGCCACGCCTCCTTCTGCCTGTTACATACTTTTTGCAAAACCATTATACCCTGATTTCCCATTTTCAATGGGTTCAGGGTATAAAAATTCTCCAGGTCTTGATTTAATTAATAATCAAGTTTTAAAACTACTTCCGAAGCGAGCAATCCTTTTGCTTACACAAATTTATAATGCAAGCTTACGAATGCAACACTTTCCCACACAATGGAAAACATCCAGGATAACCATGATCCTAAAGCCAGGAAAGCCGGAGCAGCATCCCGACTCGTATCGGCCAATAAGTCTACTACCTTCGATATCAAAAATTTTAGAGAGACTGCTTCACGACTCGTTGCCTACTGGAATCATCATGAAACGATTCCTGAACACCAATTCGGGTTTCGTGCTGGTCACAGCACAACCGAACAGGTTCATCGTGTGACAGACCATATACTTAAGGCATTTGACCAAGGAGAATACTGCAATGGCGGTTTTCTCGATATTCAACAGGCTTTTGATAAAGTCTGGCACCCTGGATTACTGGCCAAGATAAAACAAGCAACACCAGCTAATATCTATTTGCTTATAAAATCCTTCCTCGAGAACAGAAAATTCGTGGTACAAGTCCAACAGAGTCAATCTCCTACCAGACTAGTGCTAGCAGGAGTACCTCAGGGTAGCGTTCTTGCTCCACTTCTGTACTCGATATTTGCTGCCGACATTCCAGACCCAAATAACATAACTGACATCGATCGCAACAAAATGCTCCTTGCATCTTACGCAGACGATGTCTGCATATTATACTCAAATGTTTGTAATCAGGAAGCCACGAACGGAATTCAACAGTACCTAAACAAATTTGAAAGATGGACTAAACGATGGAATGTGGGTATAAACTGCAGCAAATCTATTAATGTCTGTTACACATTGCGACACAAACTTACTACGCCCGTTTTTATTAATGCAGAGCCAATACCGCAAGAGTCTTCGGCTAAATATCTGGGTATTACTCTGGATAAGCGGCTGACATATCATGAGCATATTACCAAAACTACCGCGATATGTCACATGAAAAGAAGCAAACTGCACTGGTTACTGAACCGAAAAAGTACCCTTCCGTTACGCTGCAAACGGCTAGTGTATCAGCAAATCATAGCACCAACATGGAGATATGTCATTCAGATTTGGGGTACTGCAGCCAAATCCAACCGCAAGAGATTCCAAATTGTGCAAAACAAGACTCTCCGTCTTATAACTGGATGCGAGTGGTACATACCACTCTCCAGCAACTTAACATTACATCGAGACCTCAATATCAGCTACATCGAAGACCAGATATCATTCTATTCGAGCAGATATAATGAAAGATTGCTGAACCACCAAAACCGTTGTGCTCAAAATCTTGCCAATTCTGTGCAGATAACGCGGCTAAAAAAGAGGCACTTTGGCCTTTTGCATAATCCAATTCATTAAAAGAATTAAAATTTACAAAAAAAAAAAAAAAAAAAAAAAGTAATAATTGATCTCATAAATAATAAGTAATAAATAGTAAATTAGAGCTCATTCCTAAGATGAGCTAGGTGATATAATAACGAAGATACCAATATTGTTAAAAGTTAATCTGTAGCTTGTACTTGTTGAAATAAAATAAAAATAAAAGAGAAAAAAATAATACGGTTTTGCCTAAAAATTTAAAACTAGAGGGATGTTCTAACATCGGCCATGCCGAAGTTTGGGAATAATCTTGCAATTGCAAAGGATATAGATACAATTTTTTCTGATTTGTCACGCCCCCAACTATTGGATATATATAATTCTTGGGCAATCTATTAAGCAGGGCAACAGTAACCTATATATCAAATTTTGAAGCTGTGTCTATAAGACTTTGGAAGATATAGTTTTCTCCGATTTGCCACGCCCCTAAAAGGCAGCTATATAAGTGTTCATAATTTTGTCGAAACACTGAAGCTTAACGTTTTTGTCAATTTTTGGAGCTCTAGGTGTAAAATTGAAGAAGATAATGTTTTTTCCGATTTGCCACGCCCGTAATGGGCGAAGATATATATTCTTTATCTTTTTTTCTAGGGGTGGTTGATACTGTAGTATGTTTGGCATTGTACTGACATACGCCCAACCTAATGTAGTGTATTCTGCAATATAAAATAGTGACACTTTGTCGCTATGCATACATAACGCAAACACATAATCATCCAATGCAATTGTAATCCGATCGGCCACTTATGTGTGGACCGACCAAGGCACGTGGGAAATGCCTCGTCTGCACTTTGCAGTTTAGCGAGCCAGTGATTGCCTTATGTATATGATATATGTATATGTCTTATGCATATACATATAAGTTAACAATACAAACTGTTGTAGTACTAATTAGTTAATTGTTATTCTTAAGTGTTCCATTGCCACTGTTTCGAATGCGCTGTAAAGGGTAGTGATTAAGCTAGGCTTAATGTCCACAACGATAAGCTCTACATGCCACTCTGTAAATATCGTTTTAACGATACTTCCTGTACAGAGCACCAAAAGTCACTCTCTTATCATATCGAACCTCGCTGGAGAAACACATACAATTATATAGCGCCCTGGAGTCGACAGTCAGGCAGCAAGCACATTGTCTAAATATACTACTCCGGCAGAGCCGCCGATAACTGCAATAAGCCGCAAGGCGAGTGAAGGAAATATACACCACGTGAACCGGATCAGGACTGTGAGAAGCGAACACAAGCATCTTTGAATGCTATCAACCAACTCACCACTACATCCATCGCTCGATCTTGACTACCCACGTGGCTTGACTACAGGAGTGGATGCAGATTAGAATAACTGGCGCCCAACAGGATTAATATCGAAGTAGAACACCCCAACGGGTTTATTCTTGAGATAGGAGAATCCACGTCCCCATAAACACATGTAAGTGACTGTTCGAAAAAAATTAAAATTTTTTTTTTCTTCAAATTTTAAATAAAAAGGAAAAATAAGAAAATATAAAGAAAACATTTCTGAAAAGTTAAATGAATTGGCAGCGCGTAATGAGCGTTGCGGCAAGTGAAAAATTTCCTTTCTTTTAAAGTCGTTGCAAGTACATTTTAATGACAAAAAAGAATAAAAATAAATCAGAATAATATTTAATTCTGCTTCACCTATTGCTCATGAGTTGGACTTATAGAGAAGTGAAAATCGAGTACGACAGTGACGAAGATAGGGAGTTAGGATTTATTCCAGAAGCAATTAACCAAGTAGAAATGGATCCAGGAACATTGAAAGCAGTGGTAGACAGTGCAGTGAAGAGCGCCCTCATCGAACAAGAGAGGCGGCTAAAGAATGAGTTCCGAGCGGAGCTTGAAGCAATTAGAGGTCAGGCCCTGAGAATAGAATCCCCACAGGTGGAAGTATATCGGAGAGTGACCATTGACCCTAGCGTGAGGTGTGAAGTGAGGTTGGACATTGTTAAGTCAGTGCCTACTTATTTCAACGGAGAGCACGAAGAGTATGTGTCTTGGAGGCAAGCAGCTGTAGATGCGTACGAGATTTTCAAAACGTACGTAGGTAGCGAGGCGCACTATGAGTCTGTGGCCATCTTAAAAAACAAAGTCGGTGGACCAGCGCGTGCTGTACTAACGTCGCAAAATACGGTGCTTAACTTTGACGCGATAATTGGCAGGCTCGACTGCACATACGCAGACAAGACATCCTTACGGTTACTGAGACAACAATTAGAGCTTGTTAGGCAAGGTGATTTAGAGTTGATGGAGTATTACGATGAGTTAGAGAAGAAACTCACCCTCGTAACAAATAAAATAGTAATGACTCGGGACGAACGAGCTGCGGTTATTCTCTGTGCGGAGATCAGAGATGACGCCCTTCATGCTTTCATGGCAGGACTCAAAAAGTCCCTGAAAGCCCTAGTTATCCCAGCAAAGCCCATAGATTTGCCATCTGCCTTAGCAACGGCTCAGGAGGCTGAAAACAGCATCCAGAGGAGCGCATTCGCTGCATCCTATGCCAAGGTGGTTGAAGAGAGAAACCAGAAGAATGACAGCAATTCGGCAATCGCAACCCGGCTAGGCAGGTTAGGGGCCAAGTAAAGAACCCATATTTCATTGGAAGTCAGGGCCAAAACAGGGCACAACAAGGTGACCCTAAGGCAGCGTTAAACACTGACAAAGAAACTCAATTAATAGCCCAGGCCCAACCCATGGACGTCGATCCATCAACGGCCAGATTTAAACAACATACCAATTGGGGAAAGCCACAAGTTAGCACCGCACAGGGCGAGACGCAGAAAAGGCACAATACGTCAGAGCGTGCATCAGGCTATAGACGCCAAAAAATCAATAACATTTCCCAACAAGCCCATTACCAGAATGAGGACTATGAATGCGTAGCCGAGGCTATGAGCGCAGAAGTCGACGAGGAAAGTGATCAGCTGAATTTTTTAGTGAACGCTCCCAACTGCCGTTCGACGAGCGACGGTTGGCTGGCAAGACACTGAAGATCCTCATCGACACCGGGGCGGCAAAAAATTACGTTAAACCTATGAAAGAGTTAAAAAACGTAACACCAGTCGACACCCCATTCACGGTGAACTCCATTCACGGGTCCAGTGAAATTAAACAGAAATGTCCCATGGTAATTTTTAAGAAAATTGCCACATTCTTCATATTAGATACCCTGGACACCTTTGATGCCATCATAGGCTGCGATCTGCTCAAGCAGGCGGGGGTGACGATAGACTTATTGGGGAGCAGCATAAACTACGAGGGTACTTCGGAGGAGCTCAAATACTATCCTTGCGACAATGTGAACTTCACACGAGTCGATGACATCGTAGTCCCAGAGTCAGTAAAAGAAGAGTTTAAAAAAATGATTTTAAAGAAACTAAGTGCATTTTCGACCTCTAACGAGGCACTGCCCTTTAGTACTTCGGTTGTCGCCACAATCCGCACCGAGAATAAAGAGCCAATATACTCAAAGCTTTATCCATACCCCATAGGTGTAGCAGAGTTTGTGAACAATGAGATCACACAGCTGTTAAATGATGGCATCATAAGACCATCAAAATCTGCGTACAACAGCCCTGCTTGGGTTGTTGACAAAAAGGGGACAGACGCTAATGGCAACAAGAACAAACGGCTTGTCATTGACTTCAGAAAGTTAAATGAAAAAACAATTGCCGACCGATACCCAATGCCAAGCATCCAGATGATTTAAGCAAACCTTGGGAAGGCAAAGTTCTTTACCACGTTGGATCTTAAATCCGGGTACCACCAGATATACCTAGCCGAGAACGACCGCGAAAAAACATCCTTCTCAGTGAACGGCGGAAAGTATGAGTTCTGCCGATTGCCCTTTGGGTTAAAAAACGCGGGAAGTATCTTTCAGAGAGCAATCGACGACGTCCTGCTATGTTTACGTCGACGACGTAATCATTTTCTCTGAAAATGCCGCTGACCATGTCCACCATATCGACACAATACTCCAGCGACTCTGCGACGCTAACATGAAGGTCTCTAAAGAGAAGACAAGGTTCTTCAAAGAGAGCGTCGAGTATCTAGGTTTCATCGTCACTAACGAAGGAGCAAGAACCGACCCAGATAAAGTCAAGGCGATCCAGGAATACGCCGAGCCAAAAAACTTGTATGCGCTGAGATCGTTTCTAGGCCTAGCCAGCTACTATAGGGTATTTATCAAGGACTTTGCATCCATAGCAAGGCCTTTGACCAGCATACTAAAGGGCGAAAATGGAATTGTGAGCAGACACATGTCCAGAAAAGTAGCTCGATTTTAACGAATCTCAGCGTGACGCTTTCAACCGACTTAGAAACATACTAGCGTCGGAAGATGTCATGCTTATGTACCCGAACTTCAGAGAACCATTCGATTTAACCACCGACGCTTCTGCAAGGGGCATCGGAGCAGTATTATCCCAAGGGGGGAGACCCATTACCATGATCTCCCGAACGATGAAAACATGCGAATCCCACTACGCTACCAATGAGAGAGAGTTGTTGGCCATTGTATGGGCCCTAGGCAAGTTGCAAAACTATCTGTATGGTACTAGGGAGTTGCATATCTTCACAGACCATCAACCTCTCACATTCGCAGTGTCTGAAAAAAATACTAACGCGAAAATCAAAAGGTGGAAGGCTTTTATTGAAGAGCACAATGCCAAATTCCATTATAAGCCAGGAAAGGAGAACTTTGTTGCAGACGCCTTATCCAGGCAAGAGATTAACACTTTTCAAAATGAGCCACATTCTGACGTAGCCACCGTTCACAGTGAGATTTCCCTAACGTACACCATAGAGACAACGGATAGACCCTTAAACTGTTATAGGAATCAAGTGACCTTAGAAGAGTCACGCTATACGTTGCATCGAAAGTTTATACTGTTTGGTAGAAAGACTCGCCACTTAATTCAATTTACAGACAGAGGTGATCTTATAAAGGCATTAAAACTTGTAGTGAACCCCGATGTTGTAAACGCGTTCTATTGTAGTCTCCCGACTTTAGCCGCCTTCCAGCACGAGTTAGTTTCGTTGTTTTCGACAACTAAGTTCCTGCACTGCAAGAATATAGTCGCAGACATCACCAACAAAGACGAACAGGTAGAAATAGTCAACACCGAGCATAATCGCGCTCATAGAGCAGCGCAAGAAAATGTGAAACAAGTAATCCGGGATTACTATTTCCCAAGGATGACCAAGTTAGCTAACGAAGTGGTACTAAATTGCAAAGTGTGCGCTGCTGCCAAATACGACCGGCATTCGAAGAAGCAAGAACTCGGATGGACACCGAATCCGTCATATGCAGGTGAAAGATTGCACATCGACATATTTTCCACCGATCAAAAACATTTCTTGGTTTGCATCGATAAGTTTTCAAAATTCGCTATTGTTCAGCCCTTAGCATCAAGGGCGACAACAGATGTTGTCAGCCCTATTCTAATGATTGTTAACACTTTTCCCGATAAAAAGACAATCTACTATGACAATGAACCACCATTAAATTCCGAAACGATTACTTCGTTGTTGAAAAACCAGTATAACATAGACGTCGTTAACGCCCTCCACTACATAGCTGTTCAAATGGGCAAGTGGAACGTTTCCACGGCACGTTAATAGAGATTGCTAGGTGTTTGAAAATAGATAGGAAAATTAGCAACACGGTTCAGGCAATCATGAGGGCGACAATAGAATATAACAAGACTATCCACTCAGTAACGGAGCAAAAGCCGCTCGATGTAATACACGCGGTCCCAAAAGAGTTTCGAGAAAAAATCAAAAGTAGACTAGAAAAAGCCCAGCTAGGACCAGCTAGCCAGATGCAACCCAAGCAGGCAGAACAGGGTGTTCGAGATAGGAGAAAGAGTCTACCTTAAAAACAACAAAAGTCTAGGCAACAAATTATCTCCGTGTGCACAGAGGGCCATACAAGGGACTGGGAGTGTTTTTAGGGAGGGTAGTCTGACCTTGATTGCATCGTTTATTTAAAATCCACTTGCACGAAACAAACATAATTACAAAAAACACAAAGCCTTACACTCACGGTCGCGCTCGCCAATTCAATTACAATATGTCCTACAGTCTGCATTATGATAATTCAGAGTTAATTTTTAACGAACAGCTCACAAGTCCCGATAATCAGTTAATGGAAGTCTCCAATGTAAAATGTTTAGATAATGCAACTCATGTTGATTGAATATTCAAGGGTCAGAGCTAGCGTAAGAAGATCATGATATGTCCTGTGGGCCACAACAAATCCGCCCTGCACAGTCATAAGGCCACAGAAGCTGAATGCGACAACGGAGTTCTGACAATATCAGAATACGCTACCACCAACGACGCAAGGGCCGCAAAAAATCGACGCACGACGTTTGCACCAGCAGAGTACAGGAGGTTCGGCATCACGCCGCATACAACTAGTTACGCGAACTGCTCACAATAATCATCGTCAACGAGCAGTCGGCGAGAGGCGGGTTGGATGACGGACCCACGACTACAGCAAGACGCACACGCCTCATCACGTGCGAACGCACAGCGGCAATGCTGATACCAACGAAATCCGCAACCAAAGCTGCAGGCGTTGGTGAAAGAGTTAGGCATCGCCGAGGACGGCAACGATCTCAAGGGGAGAGCAGTTAACAATACAAACTGTTGTAGTATTAATTAGTTAATTGTTATTCTTAAGTGTTCCATTGCCACTGTTTCGAATGCGCTGTAAAGGGTAGTGATTAAGCTAGGCTTAATGTCCACAACGATAAGCTCTACATGCAACTCTGTAAATATTGTTTTAAGCCACTTCCTGTACAGAGCACCAAAAGTCACTCTCTTATCTATATCGAACCTCAGCTGGAGAAACACATACAATTATATAGCGCCCTGGACACAACAGTCAGGCAGCAAGCACATTGTCTAAATACATCTTCCGGCAGAGCCGACAGATAACTGCAATAAGCCGCAAGGCGAGTGAAGGGAATATACACTACGTGACCCGGATCAGGACTGTGAGAAGCGAACACCAGCATCTTTGAATGCTATCGACCAACTCACCACTACATCCATCGCTGGACCTTGACTACCCACGTGGCCTGAGTACAGGAGTGGATGCAGATTAGAATAACTTATAGGCATATACGAGGAGGGGAAGGGGAAGGAGAGAGAGCGAGAGAGCGAAGTAAAATTGGAGTGACACAGATATATCGTTTACTCATGGCGGGGTGAAAGGGGCGAAGTAGCATCAGCTGGAAAAAAAAGAGAGAAAAAGAAAAGGGGTAGTATTTTTCACGCGGAGTGAAGATAATGGAACCCGGCTTACCTTTCTCTTTTCCGGACACAACGTGGGTGCGCAAAACAACGTCTCACAAAACGCAAAAGTGAGTCGACCATCCAAATGCAACCCTGCGTGCTGTTAACAGCAGATCACTGTTAACAACAGATCACTGTTAACAGCAGATCACCATTAACAGCGGCGCGAGCTAACAGCACGGCATCCAAATACGTCACTGATTGCTGTTAACAGGTGAAGAAATGCATCCCTCCACTGCTTGCAAGCGACACTTTGGCGGGACGTTTAAAACACGAAGGCATCGTGTTTTCCCGAAGGAAGAGGGGAGTGTGAGGAGCAATTTGATGGGCCAGGGAGTTATATATATATAGGCATATATATATATAACGGCCCAGCTCCTCACAGCAAACTTCATAACGGTTGGAGTAAACCCAGCTACGCCGAACGCGACACAGACGCACAGGAGTGGCTCTCTGTCGCACTCGGCTATTCAGCAATGGGCTCGTGTTGCGCACACAGACGAACAACGGGCCGTTAGCCGAAGTACCGTTCGCGATCACGATAGCAGACTCCCCGCGCAGACAACGGCGAATGGAATGTTCTGGACGATCGCGTGATGGCACCGTTGAGCGGACACGAGCACCATTAGCAGGCCCCGTTCCAGCACGAAGCAGGGCCTGCCGATGGCATATACAAGGAGAAATACAGCCGACACAAGGGAGAGAAGATTATTGCAAGTGAAAGTGAGCAGAAGTAAAAGTGCCAGTCAACGCAAGTGCCAGTGAAAAGTGATCATCGAGGGACATCGAGGGATACGCAAGGACATCGAAGGACATCAGAACAACACCACAGGACCTCACGCCGAAGGACATTCAGCAACAACTGCCACCAAGACATGACATTGGTGGACAGCTCTACAGATAGATTTGATTGGAGTGAGTGTGTGCTATTTGCGCCGTAGCTGTGCGTACTCGGAGTGAGTACGCCGTCTCTTACCAATACGTCGGAGTGCTTAAGGTGAATCCGGTAGTAGGAGAGCCTGTATGAAATCCGTGCGGATCGCCGGCGTATACAGAAGCGTATCCTGGCGATAACCCGGTGTGCCCAGAGCGAATCCTGTGCGTGTAAGAGAGACGTAGCGCACTCGGAAAGCCGGAGTGCCTCGCAAATAGCGGATCACGCAGCCAAGCGTGTTCATAGGAGGCGAATCCTTGCGGATAGCAGGAGTGCCTTAGGCAGGAAAACAACAGTTGTACAAATACTTAGAAATAAGCCAATCAAAGTCCAAAATATACCGCTCAAACTCAAACCATAACAAGACTTATTACTATCGCAGGTGCCTACAATTATAAATATTGTTGGCACGAACTCACAGTCGACTGAAACTCAGCCCGGCTTAGACTCGGAATAACCGAAGGTTCGTAACAGCATAAAGAAGAAATATTTGAGCAGAGCCGATGATCTGGACAAAGTTTAAAAAAAAAATATATAAAATGCAAAACAAAATTGATGAAATATACACCAACAACCCTTCGTTTATAATAAACGCTATTCATATTTTACGCTTACATCGTGAGTATATTTCAATATACCAATTCGAAAACGAATATATGAATACATATGATATGCAATTAAGCCCCCTAATTATCTGTAATCTAACAGAAAAGGGTATTGTATTATCCACATTGCCATATGTAAAGGTAAAATGATACATGATAAGCACCCCATACTGGGAACAGCCACAATAACATTAGTACGTTTACATAGGTGGGAATGTACGCATTCATAACAAGCTATGGAATGGAATGAATTAGCGAAGAAGATAAACATATTTAAAGAAAAATTTGAAAAATCATATAAATGTATCAACAAAGATACATTAATAAAAATAAATACACTAATTCACCATACCACAATACTAATTGCTGAATATAATAATATCAGTGAATTGTTAGCTTCAAACAGAAATAGACTTACGAGTGCACATAACGATCAATGTGCAAAAATATTACGCTCACTAGTCAAAAGACTAGAACACGTAGGTAATAGGCACAACTTTACGTTGCAAATACCTAAAAGCCTTTATTTTCCAATTGAATTTGACCCAAATCAATTCCAAGATTTGGATGGGTCAAAACCGATAGTTGAAATTGAGGATAAAGCGGAAAGTGACATTGATACCCTCGAAGAGGAAGAATTGAATACAATGGCTCAAACCATAGTCGAATTCTTAAAGCTAGTTTCATCTTTAGTCCCAGACTTTGATGGAAAAGCTGAGAATTTGGAAAGTTTTTTGGATGCATTAAATCTAATAGATTCATTAAAAGGCAACCATGAACTTACCGCAGTAAGCCTAATAAAAACAAAACTCAAAAGCCATGCTAGAAATCTTATTAGTAATGAGCAGTCAATTACTGCCATTATTAATAAACTGACAAATACAGTAAAAGGAGAATCAGTAGAAGTTATTTCTGCAAAGCTCCTAAACTTACAACAAAAGAGCAAAACGGCAAACCAATATACCCAAGAGGTAGAGAAATTGACCAAGTCTCTAGAAGGAGCTTATATTAATGATGGTTTGTCGCCTGATTTAGCTAATAAGTACAGCACAACACTCGCTGTCAAAGCTATGACTCAGAACTGCTCTGATAAGGTAAAACTTATCATGCAGGCAGGCACATTCAATAATATGAATGATGCCATCTCTAAGTTTGTAAACAGCTGTACCGAAGCAACAGGACAGTCAAATACTGTACTGTACTTTCAACAGCGTCATAATGGCTACAATCGAGGCAACCGAGGTAATTACAGAGGAAGAGGTAAGAGCCAAAATAACGGTTACCAATATAATAACAACAAAAATAACAGGGGCCAAGGCCAAAATAGAGGAAACTCTAGAGGCCGTGGAAATTCCAACAGGGGATATTCCAATAATGTTCGAGTTACTTAAAATACTTCGGGAAACTCCCAGACACCTCCAGATACTCAGGGTTAAATAATAAAATATATACTGTCAACTTAAGTTTCAACAATTTCGTATCATTCAATAATGTTACAACAAATAAAAAGATAACATTTTTGATTGATACAGGTGCAGATATTTTAATTATAAAAGAAAATTCCGATGTTTTTCATGACATCCAAATCAATAAAATTATAGACATTCGAGGTATAGGAGAAGGAGTAATAAACTCCAAAGGACTAGCCTCAATTGAACTACAAACAGACAAATACAAACCAAAGGCGACCAGGAAGATATAGCGGTTGAAGTTATAAAGTCGAAAATAACCGGCACAATCTTGTACAAGGTACAAGATGAAACCACTATAGAATAATAAATAAGCTTAAAGATAACGTACAAGGAGAATCTCCCGACGTAAAAAGGCAAAACTGCTTCTTAAGACGCAACCGAAATGGACAATTTGCGGTAGCAATTGGAGACAGCCTTTATTGATGACGGGGTATAAGCAAAAAATACAGAAAAATTCTCCACAAACGAGTCTATTTCTGCAATGATTAAAAATTGTGAGCATGAGAAACTGAAAGTAATACTGGACGCTGGTAACTTCGTTACTTTCAATGATGTAATGGGTAAATATATCCATTGCAGCACAGAAATGACTGGAAGTGCAAGTACAGTGTTATTTCAGTGAGGCCGCAATAATACAGGAGGTAGTAACTATTCCCAAAGAGGAAGAGGCAATGGCCGAGGTAACTACAACTCTAATAATAATAACAACAATTGTAGAAACAACAATAGAGGTGGACGAGGTTATAACCAAAGTAGGAATAATTCCAACCGAAGCAACGTCCAAAACAGAAATAATTATTATAATAGCAATAACAATAATGTTCGAGTTGCCCAAAATACTTCGGGAAACTCCCAAACTCCTCCAGATACACATTTAACCCTGTGTATAGTAGAATATATACTATCAACTTAAGTCTCAACAATTTCGTATCATTCAAAAATGTTTCAAAAAATAAAAAGATAATATTTTTAATAGATACATGTGCAGATATTTCAATTATAAAAGAAAACTCTGATGACTTTCATGACATCCAAATCAATAGAATTATAAACATTCAAGGCATAGGAGAAGGAGTAATAAACTCCAAGGGATTAGTCCCAATCGAATTACAAACAGACAAATACATTATTCCATACAAATTTCATCTACTTCATTCAGATTTCGCAATCCCTTGCGATGGAATAATAGGATTAGATTTCAATTAGATTGGTTTATAATTAGACCGCACAACCTAACGTATCCTATCTATGTTCCAATAACATTTAGTTCTGGTACTAATTCAACACTTCTACCAGCAAGATCCCAAGTTATACGCAAAATAGAGTTGTCCTCAGAAGAAGAAAACATTTTAATTCCCAATCAGGAAATTAAACCGGGTGTTTATGTTGCAAACACGAATGCAACAGCCCAGAATGCTTTTGTTCAATTTTTAAATACTACAGATACATGCCAATTAGTAAGCATTAACAATTTAAAATTCGAATCACTTTCGAACTACGAGGTAGTTCAAAATCTCAAAGACAATAGAAAAGAGTCTGTAATTAATAAATTAAAGAAAAATTTTCCAACTTTGTTTAAAAAACAACTTGAAGAGATATGCACCCAGTACAGTGATGTGTTCGGACTTGAAACCGAGCCAATCACAACCAACAATTTCTATAAGCAAAAATTGAGACTTAAGGATGATGAACCCGTATATGTAAAAAATTATAATAGAAGAAATCCAGCATCAAGTTGGAAAGTTAATTGAGCAAAATATTGTTGAACCATCTGTTTCACCATATAACAGCCCACTTTTATTAGTTCCAAAGAAAGAACTTCCGGGCTCTAAAGAGAAAAAATGGCGATTAGAAATTGAATATCGCCAAATAAATAAAAAATTGCTGTCAGATAAATTTCCACTCCGCAGAATTGACGATATTCTTGATCAATTGGGTCGAGCTAAATATTTTTCATGCCTTGACTTAATGTCAGGCTTCCACCAAATTGAACTTGAGGAAAATTCAACAAATATAACGTCTTTTTCAACGAGCAATGGCTCATATCGCTTCACGCGATTACCATTTGGTTTAAAAATACCGCCTAATTAATTTCAGAGAATGATGACAATAGCGTTCTCAAGCCTCGAGCCTACCCAAGCTTCCTTCACATGGATGATTTAATCGTTATTGGTTGTTCTGAACAACATTTGATTAAAAATTTAACAGATGTTTTTTTTGTAGAAAAAACAATCTGAAATTGCATCCAGAAAAATGTTCATTTTTCATGCATGAGGTGGCGTTTTTAGGTCACAAATGCACATATAAAGGAATCTTACCAGATGACAAAAAATTTGACGTCATCAAGAATTATCCAGTCCCACATGATGCGGATAGCGCTAAACGTTTCGTTGCATTTTGCAATTATTATAGACGTTTTATACAAAACTTCGCCGAATATTCCCGGCACATAACAAGATTATGTAAAAAGAATGTTCCATTTGAATGAATTTCAAAATTTAACTATTAAATAAGAAAACACAGAACAAACAAATATTTTTGCTTAAACTAATACTAACAAATATATGTTATATTAAATAACTACATATAGAATATTACGTTATTTCTTTAAAATGGGGGTGTCTCATGTTTGGTATTGTACTGACATACGCCCAACCTAACGTAATGTATTCGAAAATATAACATAGTGACACTTTTTCGCTATGCATACGTAACGCAAACACATAATCATCCAGTGCCATTGTAATCCGATCGGACACTTATGTGTGGACCGACCAAGGCGCGTGGGAAATGCCGCGTCTGCACTTTGCTGCTTAGCGAGACAGTGATTGCCTTATGTATGTGATATATATTTATGTCTATATATATACATATATACATAATGCCGCTTCTAGCGACAGAGCATTATATATAAGAATATATATTTATATTAGCCTAAAGTACATAGTCACTTTACGCTAATATAAATAATAATAATAGGCAATATAAAAATATGAATAAAGAATACAATCAATCGATCAAAGTTAACAGAACGAAGCATATGCTTCTTTTTTCTTTTGTAAAGAGTAACGAATTTTCAGACGACATTTATTTCAATAGGTCAAAAAATAACAGGGTTGCGCTGCTGGTACGCCATTATAAGGAGGGGATCAACACAAACTCGAAAGACTTAACATTTTATCGATGGGGTTTCATTTGACCAAGCTACCGCAACACAAGCTCAAAAAACATTACTTTCCTTAAGTCACAGCCATTCAAAGTTTGGGGCAAACGAATTTTCAAACAATGACATTTATTTCAAAAGCTCACAAAAACCATGCTTAGACAGGATACGACATTAAAAAGAGTGAATCAACACAAGCTCGACAAACTCTACTTTACTTTAGATACAGCCATTCAAAGTTTGTACGAGATTTCACTTTTGAGAGCAACGAATTTTCAGACAATAACATTTATTTCAATAGGTCAAAAAAATCATTTGAAAGCAACGAATTTTCAGACAAAGACAAAATCATAAAATCATTTTACACTACTGGTACGAAATTGTAAGGACGGGATCACCACAAGCTCTAAGACGTGCAAAAATTATTTTATGTGGGTTTTTTTTAGTTTTTTCTTTCTAACTCTTTGAATTCATCTAATTTTTTATTAATTCTTTAGTCTTATTTGTTACAAATAAAACAATCTAAATAAAATAAAAAAAAATTTTTGGTTTTCTTGTATTGTTTTGTTTTTATGGACGCTGAAAGTCTGTTTTGTGAACATACACTCACTTTTGCTCGCCACTGTATATAAGCATATTATGTACTTTAGGTTAAGAATTATAGACGAATAAAACAGAAGACAAGTCGATCCAAAACCACAGAACGAAGCATACGCTTCTGCATTCAATTTGAGTTCTTCATTCTTATTACAGTACACTGCTGGTACGCCATTATCAAAAAGGGGTCACGAGTTCAAAAAACTTTACTTTAGTTTAGATACAGCCAATCAAAGTTTGTGGGAGATTTCACTTTTGAGAACAAGGAATTTTCAGACAATGACATTTCAATAGGTCAAAAAAATCATGGGTACACTGCTGGTAAGCCATTATCAAGAAGGGATCATTGCGAGTTCAAAAAAACTTTACTTTTTATCGAGTGGAGTTCATTTGACCAAGTAACATAAATTCAAAGTTAGTGGGATATTTCACTTTTGAGAGCAACGAAATTTCAGACAATGATATTTATTTCAACATGTCAAGAAAATAATGGGTACACTGCAGGTAAGCCAAGTAGGGACCAACGCTAGTTCAAAAAACTTTACTTTTTATCGCTTGCAGTTCATTTGACCAAGTTATATCAATTCAAAGTTCGGGAGAGATTTCACTTTTAAGAGCAACGAATTTTCAGACAATTACATTTATCTCAATAGTTCAAAAAAATCATGGGTACACTACTAGTACGCCATTATCTAGAAGAGATCAACGCGAGTTCAAAACACTTTACTTTTTATTGATTCGAGTTCATCTGACCAAGTTACAGTAATTCAAATTGCAAGAAATTTAATTTTTGAGATCAACGAATTTTCAAACAATAACATTTATTTCAATAGGTCAAAAAATCATGAGCACACTGCTGGTACGCCATTATAGAGAAGGAAACAATGTGAGTTCAAAAATCTTTACTTTTTATTGATTGGAGTTCATTTGACCAAGTTGCAGAAATTTTAAGTTGGGAGAAATTTAATTTTTGAGAGCAACGCATATTCAGACATTTACATTTATTTCAATAGGTTAAAAAAATAATGGGTACACTGCTGTTCACGTCAGCAACGCCCATTGGATCAGCCAGATCAACTGAGCTGAGCTATCGCCTGAGCGAGCTTTTCGGCTCCCTCAGAGAGTGAGCTTGCGTAAGCAACGTAAGCTTGAGCAGCCAGATCAGCTGAGCTGAGCTGAGCTTACGCCTGAAAGAACTTTCCGTCTCCCTCAGACAGTGAGCTTGCGTTAGCAACGCAAGCTTGCGCTCAGGTCCACTGCAATGCTAGCGCTCACTTCTATTTGAGACACGAAACTCATCGCATTCCTGTTTGTAAAATATATCAACTAACTTAAACATCTTGAAAACGGAAAATATATATATCAAGTGACGTGAATTTAACCTAACGTTTTTTTATTTAACCATTGCAACCAAATATTCCGTTTGCGTTGCCGCCCCGCCACAAACATTGGTCCTTCGAGCCGGATGAAAATTTTTGTTAAAATCTACTCGCCTACTAACCCAAGCTTGATAAGTACATTCCTAAAGATTCGTGTGTATATGTGTGCATATGTGGATATCTTAATCCAATTGCCCCAAACCGTGCCATTTTCCGAGCACCTTCCAATTTCTACTTATTTGGTTTACACGGCAATTGCAGCATATACATACATACAGTGGATCACACCTTATTTCGTACAGGCCAAAAATAAAATTTTAAACTCGGATATCAGCTAAACCATGAAAACTAGAAAATTATTTTAAGCGCAGTTTTTTTCTATAGTCTTTCATTAAATCAATAGGCAGTACATTTTTTTTTAATTTGCTAAATAACACTTACAACTAAAGAAAACAAAATAAATTTACTATTTTAGGATCACAAAATTCAGCACTCTTTAAAAACTTTAGTCCCCAGAGTCCACTAGTGTCGTTGTCAGCATACCCGCATCCGCACGGGGATTAATTGCTGTATTAGCGTATTTTGCCAAAGGGGTGTAGAAAAACCTAAAGGTTTGTCACTCCCAGTCCCAAGCAAGACTCCCTCGTCTCTACTTCCGAATCCAGGGTCCAGAGTCAGAGCTTCATCTGCATCACCAACTTTCGGTCGCAAGTCTGTAGCCCTCAAGCCTTCCCCTCGCATCACGTCATCCGGTCCTGTAGTAGCGCCATCGTCCAAGTCACATTCCGCCGGTTCCCGAAATCTCCCAATTTCGGCTCCTAAAAGACTCTTACGGTCCTCAGTGCAGCAGCACTTTCAAGCTTCAAAGATGTCTTTACCAAAATTTATTGCAACATCCGACAAATTTAGCCAGCTAGAAGCTAGGCTGGGTGCAGAGGCGAGTGAAGAAGCTTCTCTTCATGTTTTGAAAATTCATCTTGACCATGTCAAGACCTTGTGGGCCAAGGTGGAAGAGGAGTATGATCGTTGCACAAAAGTTCTCTTACCCTGCGAAGAGGAAGATAGCAAGGTTGATTTGAGCACCGTGCAGGCAAAATATGATTACTGCTACTCGGTCTATGTAAGGTGGGCAGCACACTTCGGAGAGCGCATCGAACAGCTCTTGGCTGCCCCGGTCTTGCCTCCAATTCCTCAACCCTCCACTCCACGAGGCTGCCATCTCCCACCCTGTGACATAGAAGTGTTCACGGGTGACTACTTAAAATGGCCTACCTTCGGGGACTTATTCACAGCGATGTATGTGAATAATCCAAGCCTAACACCTGTGAAAAAGTTATTCCAGCTGAACTCCAAAACGATAGGAGAAGCCAAGGCTATCGTTTCCAAATCACCTCTCACTAATGAGGGATTCCAATCTGCCTGGAACAACCTAACAGCGCGCTTTGAAAACAGGCGGCTGTTAGTGAACAGTCAACTGAAAACTCTATTCAGTCTGACCTCCATGCACCAAGAGACCGGAGCAGCACTCAAAGAGCTGCAAAGCACCATTGAAGGGTGTCTAACCGCTCTGGAGCATTACAACGTGAATACTGAGAATTGGGATGCCATTCTAGTATTTATTTGTTCATCAAAGCTTTCCAAATTAACTCTGTCCCTCTGGGAGCAATCCATTAGTAGTAGGACAGACTTACCTTCCTGAGAGTTGATGAACAGATTCCTGGTCGATAGACATCGAACGCTAGAGACCATTGAAGACCTCAAGCCCTCTCTCTGCCCATCCAGTCTCAAGTCCTCAAAAAGGACATGCCGATGGCCAGGTTCGAAACTTTCACAACGAAAGTAAGCGTCAACCAGCAAGGTTGCAAGCTGTGTTCGAAAGAGAACCACCCGATCCGTCTATGCCTTCGTTTTCTGGAAATGTCAGTAAACGAGAGAGCCTCCACCATAAAACAGTATAGACTATGTCTGAACTGTTTTGGCCGAGGGCATCAATTAAAAGATTGCACCAGTGCGTATAACTGCCGCACTTGCAAGGAACGTCACAATACAGTTCTGCATCGAGACGTCCCCTCCGCATCGCTTTCTTCCATTCCAGACGCAAGTCTTCCTAACATATAGTTCACTCCTTCAACTTCACCTACGCACGTGCAAAACTGTTTTGCCTCCAACACACAAGGCGTCCTACTTGGAACCGCCCTAGTGAATATATCGCACCCGGGGGCCAACTATCCAGTGCGCGCGTTGATCGATTCTGGATCCGAAGCATCCTTTATCTCCAAACGCATGTTCAATGCGATCAACCCGCCTTTCGGCTTGGTTTCAGCTCACATGACTGGGCTTAACCAAGCAATCTCCGCCCAATCAAAGAAGTTGTGCCATCTGCGGCTCACATCTCCTACTAAGCCTAGGTTGCATGTTGAGACTTCGGCCTTTGTCCTTCCAAGCATAACAGGCAATCTCCCCTCCTACTCTATCCAAAGAAATTTGCTAAGAGATATGCCTAATATGCCGTTGGCCGACCCCAATTTTCACCAAACTTCGGAAATTGACGTCCTCATTGGAGCGGATATCCTTCCGTCCATCCTCTTGGAGGGCGTCAAAACCAACATTTGTGATATGCTTCTTGGGCAAGAAACTATCTTCGGATGGGTTCTCAGTGGTCCCCTATCCACTTTATCCCTTTCTAAACCAAAATCGATATATTCTTATTCGAATCAAATATCCGTAGATCGACATTTCCCGTCGGAAGGCCCCCTCAGTCCGATTGCTGCGCCAGCAATCCACGGAAGGTCCATGTCCCTGGTCAATCGCTGGAAGCGCCAACCATAACCATAACCCGACCCGCTTGTAGAAGATTGAAGGAAGAAACGAGACGAAAAATGCAAGCGCATCATAAATTAATTATTGTAAACGGACAAATATTAAATATACAATATATATTTAATAAACTGTGTATTATTCGCTGCACACCCCAACAAGTAAGAGAGCTGTGCCACCCCGCCACAAACAGACCTATTGAAATAAATGTCATTGTCTGAAAATCCGTTGCTCTTGACAGTGAAATATACAATCTTTGAACTGCTGTAACTTGGTCAAATGAACTCCAATCAATAAGAAGTAAAGTTTTTATCTCGCGTTGATCCCTTCTTAATAATGTCGTACCAGCAGTGTACCCATTATTTTTTTGACCTATTGAAATAAATGTCATTGTCTGAAAATTCGTTGCTCTCAAAAATTTAATTTCTCCCAACTTTGAATTTCTGCAACTTGGTCAAATGAACTCCAATCAATAAGACGTAAAGTTTTTTGATCCCTTCTTGATATTAGTGTACCAGCAGTGTAAACATGATTTTTTTGACTTATTGACATAACCAACTTTGAATTTCATCCACTTTGTCAAATGAACTCCAATCAATAGGAAGTAAAGTTTTTATCTCGTGTTGATCCCTTCTTGATGATGTCGTACCAGCAGTGTACCCATTATTTTTTTTGACGTATTGAAATAAATATCATTGTCTGAAAATTCGTTGCTCTCAAAAGTGAAATGTCCCACAAACTTTGAATGGCTGTATCTAAACTAAAGTAAAGTTTTTTGAATTCGCATTGATCACTTCTTTATATTGGCGTAATAGCAGTGTGCCCATTATTTTTTTGACATATTGAAATAATTGTAGTTGTCGGAAAATTCGTTGCACTCAAAAATTTAATTTCTCCCAACTTTGAATTTCTGCAACTTGATCAAATGAACTCCAATCAATAGGAAGTAAAGTTTTTATCTCGCGTTGATCCCTTCTTGATAATGTCGTACCAGCAGTACACCCATTCATTTTTTGACCTATTGAAATAAATGTCATTGTCTGAAAATTCGTTGCTCTCAAAAGTGAATTGTCCCACAATCTTTAAATGGCTGTATCTAAACTAAAGTAAAGTTTTTTGAACTCGTGTTGATCCCTTCTTTATATTGGTGTACCAGCAGTGTACCCATTATTTTTATTAGATTGGAGTTCATTTGACCAAGTTAGAGTAATTCAAAGTTGGGAGAAATTTAATTTTTGAGAGCAACGCATATTTATGTGTATATGTGTGCATATGTGGATATCTTAATCCAATTGCCCCAAACCGTGCCATTTGCCGAGCACCTTCCAATTTCTACTTATTTGGTTTACGCGGCAATTGCAGCATATACATACATACAGTGGATCACACCTTATTTCGTACAGGCCAAAAATAAAATTTTAAACTCGGATATCAGCTAAACCATGAAAACTAGAAAATTATTTTAAGCGCAGTTTTTTTCTATAGTCTTTCATTAAATCAATAGGCAGTACATTTTTTTTTAATTTGCTAAATAACACTTACAACTAAAGAAAACAAAATAAATTTACTATTTTAGGATCACAAAATTCAGCACTCTTTAAAAACTTCAGTCCCCCGACTCCACTAGTGTCGTTGTCAGCATACCCGCATCCGCACGGGGATTAATTGCTGTATTAGCGTATTATGCCAATTAGGGGTGAAGAAAAACCTAAAGGTTTGTCACTCCCAGTCCCAAGCAAGACTCCCTCGTCTCTACTTCCGAATCCAGGGTCGAGAGTCAGAGCTTCATCTGCATCACCAACTTTCGGTCGCAAGTCTGTAGCCCTCAAGCCTTCCCCTCGCATCACGCCATCCAGTCCTGTAGTAGCGCCATCGTCCAAGTCACATTCCGCCGGTTCCCGAAATCTCCCAATTTCGGCTCCTAAAAGACTCTTACGGTCCTCAGTGCAGCAGCACTTTCAAGCTTCAAAGATGTCTTTAGCGAAATTTATTGCAACATCCGACAAATTTAGCCAGCTAGAAGCAAGGCTGGGTGCAGAGGCGAGTGAAGAAGCTTCTCTTCATGTTTTGAAAATTCATCTTGACCATGTCAAGACCTTGTGGGCCAAGGTGGAAGAGGAGTGTGATCGTTGCACAAAAGTTCTCTTACCCTGCGATGAGGAAGATAGCAAGGTTGATTTGAGCACCGTGCAGGCAAAATATGATTACTGCTACTCGGTCTATGTAAGGTGGGCAGCACACTTCGGAGAGCGCATCGAACAGCTCTCGGCTGCCCCGGTCTTGCCTCCAATTCCTCAACCCTCCACTGCACGAGGCTGCCATCTCCCACCCTATGACATAGAAACGTTCACGGGTGATTACTTAAAATGGCCCACCTTCAGGGACTTGTTCACAGCGATGTATGTGCAGAATCCTCGCCTTACTCCTGTTAAACGGTTGTTTTACCTTAATTCAAAACGAGTGTTGAAGCAAGGGCAATAGTTTCCAAGGGGTTTCAATCCGCCTGGGTCAACTTAACAGCACGCTTTGAGAACAAGCGGCTGTTAGTGAACAGTCAGCTAAAGATCCTATTCAGCCTGACCTCCATGCTCCAAGAGATGGGGGCAGCCCTCAAGGATCTGCAAAGCACCATTCAAGGGTGTTTGACCGCTCTAGAGCATTCCGATGTGAATACGGAGAATTGGGATGCAATTCTCGTATTCATCTGTTTGTCGAAACTCCCAAAACTAACTCTGTCCCTCTGGGAGCAATCCATTAGTAGTAGGACTGAGTTACCTTCCTGAGAGTTGATGAACAGATTCCTGGTCGATAGACATCGAACGCTAGAGGCCATTGAAGACCTCAAGCCCTCTCTCTGCCCATCCAGTCTCGCGTCGTTAAAAAGGACACGCCGACGACTAGGGTCCACACTTTTGAAACTAAAGTCAGCGTTAGCCAGCAAGGCTGCAAGCTGTGTTCCAAAGAGAACCACCCAATCCGGTTATGCCCTCACTTTCTGAACATGTCAGTCAGCGAGAGAATCTCCAAAATCAAACAGCAACGACTATGTCTGAACTGTTTTGCCCGAGGGCACCAACTCAAAGATTGCACGAGTGCTCACAGTTGCTACACGTGCAAGGGACGTCACAACACGCTTCTCCATCGAGACGTCCCCTCCTCATCGCCCTCTTCCATTACGGACGAAAGTCCCCCCATTATACAGTCCACTCCTTCAACCTCGACTGCGCACGTACAAAACTATTTTGCTCCAATAATCGAGGCGTCCTATTAGGAACCGCCATAGTCCATATCTCCCATTTGGGGGCAGACTTTCCGGCACGTGCTTTGATCGACCCCGGATCGGAAGCATCGTTTATTTCCGAACGTATGTTTCATACAATCAACCCGCCTTTCCAGTCCCAAAAATTGTGCCATCTTTGGCTCACATCACCTACTAAGCCTAGGCTGCATGTTGAGACCTCGGCCTTTGTACTCCCAAACCTATCAGGCAATCTCCCGTCGTATTCAATCCAACGAGACCGACTGAGAGATTTGCCTTATATCCTATTGGCCGACCCCCATTTCCACCAAAGTTCGCAAATAGGCGTCCTAATTGGAGCGGATATCCTTCCGTCTATCCCCCCTGGGGGCGTCAAAGCGAACATATGCGGCACACTTCTTGGGCAAGAGACCATCTTCGGCTGGATCCTCACGAGCCCCCTTTCCATGGGTAGCGCGAAAGCAGTACCGGCGTTTTCGACGCGAGTCTACATTGCTCCGGATATGACTCTCTGGCTGAACTTGGCTGGGATGATCCACTGGTCTGTGAACTGCTCAAACCCTGGGAAACGTTCCTCCACGACTACCCGGGTCTTAGTGGCTAGGAACTACCCCTGAAGCACGTTGGCAACTTCATCGATTTTACGATGCGTCCAAGACGGCCTATGGGGCAGCACTCTATGTGAGAGTTGAGCTGAGTTGAGTTGACACTCCTCGCCGACTTGCGCTCCAGTATATGCCCATCGTTCCCGATCCCAAGTTGCGACAGTTACTACTGGACCAACTCGACCATCGTTCAAGTTTAGCTTAGCAAACCGCCTGCAAATGGATGGCCTTTGTTGCCAATCGTGTAACTGACATTGGCAAGTCCAGAAGAGACGAACGATGGGCTCATGTGCGATCCGAATGTAACCCTGCCGATGCGAGGTCTCATCGGACAAACTTCTCAAAAGTCACCTGTGGTGGCATGGTCCCGAATGGCTTCAGCAACCCCCCGATTTTTGGCCAGTTTTCAACGAACTAGTGCACGAGACTGAAGTGGAACAGCGTGTCCAGAAATGCCACACTAATCGCCTGCTAGTCGTCGATCATATCGCCCGAGTTTTGGATTTATGGAGGCCCTTAAGAGTCACTGCATATATGTAACATTTTATACAACGCTGCCGCAAGATCGACTGCCCACTTGCTAAGGACTTGAGCAGGGTCGAATTAGAGATAGCACAGAGACTGCTGATCCTAATCACCCAAAGAACGGCAAAGCGGAAAAACAACCTATCGCAGCATCCAGTCCGATCCGCAATCTCAATCCCTTCATCGACCGCCACGGCATCTTTCATTCCTGCGGCCGGCAAAGAACATCCGAGTCTCTCAGCTATGACGAATGCCATCCAGGTATCCTTCCGTATAACTGCCTCTTATCGCGCCTACTTGTGCTATTCACCCATCACATTTCCCTCCACGGAGGCAACCAGCTGATGATGCGGCTAATCCGTTATCGGTTTTGGATTCCCAACTTGAAAAACTTGGTGAAATTCTCAATCCGTTCCTGCAAGCGATGCTTGCTTTTCAAGAAGCATGTCCAGGTCCAACTGATGGGTGATCTCCAAAGGAGCGCATTACGGCTAAGCCCTTTACCCACACAGGTATGGATTTCGCGGGGCCATTCGAAATCAAAAACTATACCGGCCGCGCTTGCCTTATCACCAAAGGATATGTGAGTCTTAGTGTGTTTTTGCACGAAAGCGATCCTGTATATGCCCATCGTTCCCGATCCCAAGTTGCGACAGTTACTACTGGACCGACTCCACCATCGTTCCCGCCTGGCTTAGCAACCCCCCATGCAAATGGACGACCTTTGTTGCCAATCGGGTGACTGGCATTGGTAAGTCCACAAGAGTCGAACGATGGGCTCATGTGCGATCCGAGTGTAACCCCGCCGATCTGGCGAGTCGCGGAGTCTCGTCAGACGAACTCCTCAAGAGTCACCTGTGGTGGCATGGCTTTAGCAACCTCTCACAATCTTGGCCAGTTTCCAACGAACTAGTGCATGACACTGACATGGAACAACGGCCCTCCAAATGCCACGCTACCCGCCTCCAAGTCGACGATCATATCGCCCGATTTTCAGATTTAGGGAGGGCATTAAGAGTCATTGCATATATGCAACGTTTTATACAACGCTGCCGTAAGATCGACTGCCAATTTGCTAAGAACTTGAGCCGGGCTGAAATAGAGACAGCACAGAGGCTGCTGACCCTAATCACCCAAAGACCGGCATTTCCAAAGGAGCTGCGATGGATGGATGAAAAACAACCTATCGCAGCTTCCAGTCCGATCTGCAATCTTAATCCCTTCATCGATCGCCACGGCATCCTTCGTTCCTGCGGCCGGCTAAGAGCATCCGAGTCTCTTATATAGTCTCTTATAGTACGAGGAGAAGTTCCGGTAACTGAACCGGTGTCGCAGCGTCGGGCACGCCGGCACGTGGTCCGTCGACCACCTGTGCGGCTGCCATTTCACCCGTGGAAGGCCGGGAGAAGATTAAGGCGGCACCCAGCCTACCTTACGGTGTGGACATCACCGGACCTGGAGAAGCCAGCGCCATTACCGGGATCATGGGCGCCGGCAAGCTCAGAGAGCAGCGGAACGAGCGGAGGATGGGCGACGCCCCGGTCCGAGGACGAGGGATGGGCAACGCCAGCCTCGCCATACTGGCCGGATGGGCGACGCCTCAGTCCGAAGACGAGGTGGGGACACCGGCGGCCACAACATACTTGCCGGACTGGGAAAAAGATGGGCCCTGCATCAAGAATGGGAGGTATTCGCCGCTGGCCATGTGGGAGCCGGCACATCCACCCACCCCATACCGCAGCCAGGAGGCCGACATCGGCGAGGCGGTGGTCATCTCCGATTCGGAGGAGTCAGGAGCGGAAGCGGCAGAGGACGACGTGATCGTCATCTCGTCGGATTCCGAAGGAGAGGTGGGACCGGAGCCACCGACGGTCGCGTGGCGACGAATGTCGAAAATCCGCGATGGCTTCGTGTGCCACGAAGTACATGTGGAGATTTGCTGGCGAGAGGCGTGGCCGCCAGGCTTTTTGCTGGAGGAGCAGCAGCAGCATCAGCCGACGCAGCAGCAGCAGCATCAGCCACCGCAACAACAACAACAGCAGCAGTCTCCTCAACAGCAGCAGCAGAACAAGGAGGAGTGGAGGTCAATCCGGCTACCGCTGTCAGGCCGTCCGACGCTGCAGCGGCAGCAGTCGGAACCAACGGCCCAGGGAACGGTGCGCCCCACACTGCAGCGGCAGGCTTCGTGGCCAGAAGCCGGGCCGATCGTCGAGTGGACCAAGGTGGCGGAAGACGAGTGGCCGATGGAGGTGGTGGAGCATCTACGGCGCACCAAAACCCCACAGGGCCGAGCAGCGCGAATTGTGTGGGCAGACGGTTGCCGATACCATGTGCGCCACTCGCGCGGGGGCCGACGTGCATACAGGCATATACGAGGAGGGGAAGGGGAAGGAGAAAGAGAGAGAGCGAATTAAAATTGGAGTGACACAGATATATTGTTTACTCACGGCGGGGTGCTAGTGGACACTGAGGGGCAAACAAGCGACCGGTGTCCATGGATCTAGAAGCTGCGGCGGGAGCTGAAGATTAAGCCCCAGAAATTCCCAGACTATGTGGTAGAAGCGGGAGAAGTGTACCGGCATATCCCACATCAGGCCGGACACGAGGATGTGGCAGCATGGAAACTGTGCGTACCAAAAGGCAAGCGAGCACAGGTGCTGAAGGAGAACCACGACGCAACGGCGGCGGGACACCTTGGAAGCCAGAAAACGATTGCACGAGTGGCAGCTCGATACTATTGGCCCGGGCTGTACACAGCCCGGGCTGTGTCAGCGCTATAAGCCGAGCCAACTCCAGGCTGCGGGCAAGATGCTGACACAGATCCCTGAGGAGCCGTGGGCCACCGTGTGCGCCGACTTCGTGGGACCTCTGCCTAGGTCCAAGCATGGGAATACCATGCTAGTGGTGTTCGTCGACAGATTCTCGAAGTGGACGGAAATGGAGCCCCTCCGAAGCGCTAACACAGCGACGCTGCAAAAAGCATTTCGGGAGCGGATCTTGGCCCGATTCGGGGCACCCAAGGTGCTCAGCACTGATAATGGGACACAATTCACTAGCCGAGCATTTAAAACTTTTCTGGAGGAGCTTGGGGTGAGGCATCAGTTGACGGCGCCATATACGCCGCAAGAAAACCCGACGGAGCGAGCAAATCGTACAGTGAAGACGATGATTGCGCAGTTTGCGGGGAGCAACCAGCGGGGCTGGGACGAGACGCTGCCGGAGTTGACATTGGCAGTCAACAGCAGTGTCTCAGCATCAACGGGCTACAGCGCAGCCTTCCTGACGCAGGGACGAGAGCCGAGGCTTCCCAAAGCACTGTACGACGTGGTAACAGTGGGCACCGGGCAAGCAACGCAAATCCCAACGGAGAGAGCGACCAAGATGGCAGAGGTGTTCCAGGTTGTAAGGCGCAGCTTGGAGAAAGCTGCGCAAGATCAGGCGATACACTACAACCTACGGCGGCGGCCATGGAAACCGGCCATTGGGGACCAGGTGTGGGCAAAGGAGCGACACCTATCCAATGCTGCAGACGGCTTCGCAGCAAAACTAGCTCCACGTTATGGAGGGCCATATACCGTGGTTGGTTTCATCTCGCCGGTGATCTGTAAAATGGAAGCAGGAACGGGCAAGCGAATGAGAACGGCTCATATAGCCGACCTGAAGCGATGTAAGGCATCAGGTGAGCAAAATGCCTCAACGGCAGAGGGAAATTAAAATTTGTTTTTCTTCTTCAATATAAAAATTAAAATTTTAATAAGTTGAGAAAGGGAAAGCATTTGCAAGCATTAGCAATGCATAGACAAACAGCATTTCCAAAGTTAGCAAAAACAAAGCACAAGCAAGAGCTAATTGCACGCACCAATACTCGCACAGGCGCAAAGGAAAAAAAAAAAGCGAGAATGCAAGACGAGCAGCGGAAGAAATGGACTGCCGAATGCTGCGCCGCTCGTAAACAAAAACAGGCAACAACAAAATGCATACACATATACACGCGCAAGCGCAGACAGTAGGCAATAGCCGAATTGCGCAACAACAAAAGGACAATGGCGAAGAGAAAAACCGACTGAGCGGCGCGCATAGCAACAGCGGATTCAGCGATAAGGCGAGGCTGGTAGAAGAGTGCGACCGAGAAAAGAGAGGGCACAAAGGAACCGCTAGGCGCCACCGACGCCCACACTCACGCCCGAAGGGTATAAAAGGGGGCCGCTGGCACGAGCTCGGCCTATTCAAAAACAATATGGAACACAACAAGGAGCAGTCTCAGCAAACAGCGGCCGGCGCCCCGAACTACGGCGTTGGTAAAGTTCACCCGGCCGATCCTCGCCTGTTGGCCAGCGATATTGCTGGAGCTGCAGGCGGACGAGGAGAAGGGCCGGTAACTGAACCGGTGTCGCAGCGTCGGGCACGCCGGCACGTGGTCCGTCGACCACCTGTACGACTGCCATTTCACCCGCGGAAGGCCGGGAGAAGATTAAGGCGGCACCCAGCCTACCTTACGGTGTGGACATCACCGGACCTGGAGGAGCCAGCGCCATCACCGGGACCAGCCTCGCCATACTGGCCGGGCGACGAAACGCGCAGAGGATGGGCGACGCCTCAGTCCGATGACGAGGTGGGGACACCGGCGGCCGCAACATACGTGCCGGACTGGGAAAGTGATGGGCCCTGCATCAAAAATGGGAGATATTCGCCGCTGGCCACGTGGGAGCCGGCACGGCCACCCACCCCATACCGCAGCCAGGAGGCCGACATCGGCGAGGCGGCGGTCATTTCCGATTCGGAGGAGTCAGGAGCGGAAGCGGCAGAGGACGACGTGATCGTCATCTCGTCGGACTCCGAAGGAGAGGTGGGACCGGAGCCACCGACGGTCGCGTGGCGACGAAAGTCGAATATCCGCGATGGCTTCGTGTGCCACGAAGTCCAGGTGGAGATTTGCTGGCGAGAGGCGGTCGAGGCGTGGCCGCCAGGCTTTTCGCTGGAGGAACAGCAGCAGCAGTATCAGCCACCGCAACAACAACAACAGCAGCAGCAGCATCAGCCGACGCAGCAGCAGCAGCATCAGCCACCACAACAACAACAACAGCAGCAGCAGCAGTATCAGCCACCGCAACAACAACAGCAGCAGCAGCATCAGCCACCGCAACAACAACAACAGCAGCAGCAGCATCAGCCGACGCAGCAGCCGGAACCAACGGCCCAGGGAACGGTGCGCCCCACACTGCAGCGGCAGGCTTCGTGGCCAGAAGCCGGGCCGATCGTCGAGTGGACCAAGGTGGCGGAAGACGAGTGGCCGATGGAGGTGGTGGAGCATCTACGGCGCACCAAAACCCCACAGGGCCGAGCAGCGCGAATTGTGTGGGCAGACGGTTGCCGATACCATGTGCGCCACTCGCGCGGGGGCCGACGTGTATACAGGCATATACGAGGAGGGGAAGGGGAAGGAGAAAGAGAGAGAGCGAATTAAAATTGGAGTGACACAGATATATTGTTTACTCACGGCGGGGTGCTAGTGGACACTGAGGGGCAAACAAGCGACCGGTGTCCATGGATCTAGAAGCTGCGGCGGGAGCTGAAGATTAAGCCCCAGAAATTCCCAGACTATGTGGTAGAAGCGGGAGAAGTGTACCGGCATATCCCACATCAGGCCGGACACGAGGATGTGGCAGCATGGAAACTGTGCGTACCAAAAGGCAAGCGAGCACAGGTGCTGAAGGAGAACCACGACGCAACGGCGGCGGGACACCTTGGAAGCCAGAAAACGATTGCACGAGTGGCAGCTCGATACTATTGGCCCGGGCTGTACACAGCCCGGGCTGTGTCAGCGCTATAAGCCGAGCCAACTCCAGGCTGCGGGCAAGATGCTGACACAGATCCCTGAGGAGCCGTGGGCCACCGTGTGCGCCGACTTCGTGGGACCTCTGCCTAGGTCCAAGCATGGGAATACCATGCTAGTGGTGTTCGTCGACAGATTCTCGAAGTGGACGGAAATGGAGCCCCTCCGAAGCGCTAACACAGCGACGCTGCAAAAAGCATTTCGGGAGCGGATCTTGGCCCGATTCGGGGCACCCAAGGTGCTCAGCACTGATAATGGGACACAATTCACTAGCCGAGCATTTAAAACTTTTCTGGAGGAGCTTGGGGTGAGGCATCAGTTGACGGCGCCATATACGCCGCAAGAAAACCCGACGGAGCGAGCAAATCGTACAGTGAAGACGATGATTGCGCAGTTTGCGGGGAGCAACCAGCGGGGCTGGGACGAGACGCTGCCGGAGTTGACATTGGCAGTCAACAGCAGTGTCTCAGCATCAACGGGCTACAGCGCAGCCTTCCTGACGCAGGGACGAGAGCCGAGGCTTCCCAAAGCACTGTACGACGTGGTAACAGTGGGCACCGGGCAAGCAACGCAAATCCCAACGGAGAGAGCGACCAAGATGGCAGAGGTGTTCCAGGTTGTAAGGCGCAGCTTGGAGAAAGCTGCGCAAGATCAGGCGATACACTACAACCTACGGCGGCGGCCATGGAAACCGGCCATTGGGGACCAGGTGTGGGCAAAGGAGCGACACCTATCCAATGCTGCAGACGGCTTCGCAGCAAAACTAGCTCCACGTTATGGAGGGCCATATACCGTGGTTGGTTTCATCTCGCCGGTGATCTGTAAAATGGAAGCAGGAACGGGCAAGCGAATGAGAACGGCTCATATAGCCGACCTGAAGCGATGTAAGGCATCAGGTGAGCAAAATGCCTCAACGGCAGAGGGAAATTAAAATTTGTTTTTCTTCTTCAATATAAAAATTAAAATTTTAATAAGTTGAGAAAGGGAAAGCATTTGCAAGCATTAGCAATGCATAGACAAACAGCATTTCCAAAGTTAGCAAAAACAAAGCACAAGCAAGAGCTAATTGCACGCACCAATACTCGCACAGGCGCAAAGGAAAAAAAAAGCGAGAATGCAAGACGAGCAGCGGAAGAAATGGACTGCCGAATGCTGCGCCGCTCGTAAACAAAAACAGGCAACAACAAAATGCATACACATATACACGCGCAAGCGCAGACAGTAGGCAATAGCCGAATTGCGCAACAACAAAAGGACAATGGCGAAGAGAAAAACCGACTGAGCGGCGCGCATAGCAACAGCGGATTCAGCGATAAGGCGAGGCTGGTAGAAGAGTGCGACCGAGAAAAGAGAGGGCACAAAGGAACCGCTAGGCGCCACCGACGCCCACACTCACGCCCGAAGGGTATAAAAGGGGGCCGCTGGCACGAGCTCGGCCTATTCAAAAACAATATGGAACACAACAAGGAGCAGTCACAGCAAACAGCGACCGGCGCCCCGAACTACGGCGTTGGTAAACTTCACCCGGCCGATCCTCGCCTGTTGGCCAGCGATATTGCTGGAGCTGCAGGCGGACGAGAAGGGCCGGTAACTGAACCGGTGTCGCAGCGTCGGGCACGCCGGCACGTGGTTCGTCGACCACCTGTGCGGCTGCCATTTCACCCGCGGAAGGCTGGGAGAAGATTAAGGCGGCACCCAGCCTACCTTATGGTGTGGACATCAATGGACCTGGAGGAGCCAGCGCCATCACCGGGATCATGGGCCTCAGTCCGATGACGAGGTGGGGACACCGGCGGCCGCAACATACTTGCCGGACTGGGAAGTGATGGGCCCTGCATCAAGAATGGGAGGTATTCGCCGCTGGCCATGTGGGAGCCGGCACGGCCACCCACCCCATACCGCAGCCAGGAGGCCGACATCGGCGAGGCGGTGGTCATCTCCGATTCGGAGGAGTCAGGAGCGGAAGCGGCAGAGGACGACGTGATCGTCATCTCGTCGGACTCCGAAGGAGAGGTGGAGCCACCGACGGTCGCGTGGCGACGAATGTCGAAAATCCGCGATGGCTTCGTGTGCCACGAAGTACAGGTGGAGATTTGCTGGCGAGAGGCGGTCGAGGCGTGGCCGCCAGGCTTTTCGCTGGAGGAGCAGCAGCAGCATCAGCCGACTCAGCAGCAGCAGCATCAGCCACCGCAACAACAACAGCAGCAGCATCAGCCGACGCAGCAGCAGCAGCAGCATCAGCCACCGCAAAAACAACAACAGCAGCAGCAGTCTCCTCAACAGCAGCAGCAGGACAAGGAGGAGTGGAGGCCAATCCGGCTACCGCTGTCAGGCCGTCCGACGCTGCAGCGGCAGCAGTCGGAACCAACGGCCCCGGGAACGGTGCGCCCGACACTGCAGCGGCAGGCTTCGTGGCCAGAAGCCGGGCCGATCGGCGAGTGGACCAAGGTGGCGGAAGACGAGTGGCCGATGGAGGTGGTGGAGCATCTACGGCGCAGGTAAGCCGGGTTCCATTATCTTCTTGACGATGCGGCTAATCCGATCAAGGTTTTGGATCCCCAAGTTGAAAAGCTTAGTCAAATTCACTATCCGTTCCTGTAAGCGATGCTTGCTTCACAAGAAGCATCTCCAGTCTCAGCTGATGGGTGATCTCCCAAAGGAGCGCATTACGGCTAAGACCTTTACCCTCACAGGTATGGATTTCGCGGGGCCATTCGAAATCAAAAACTATACCGGCCGCGCTTGCCTTATCACCAAAGGGTATGGGTGTGTTTTTGTGTGTTTTTGTACAAAAGCGATCCATCTAGAAGCCACCTCCGGTTTAACCACTGAGAAGTTCCTGGCAGCTTTTTCACGATTCGCTTCAAGACGACGCTGTAAATCACATATATTCCGATAACGGTAAAACCTTTGTTGGAGCGGCCAAAGTCCTCAGCAAAGAATTGGTGGCGGCAATGCAGCAGGCCGTCTCCGCCGGCTACCATCACCACTCCCTGTCCTGGCATTTTATACCCCCAAGCGCCCCACACATGGGCGGACTATGGGAGGCTGGGGTGAAGAGTTTCAAGAGCCTCTTTCACAAGTCAGCAAATGGGGTGAAATATACAATGGAAGAGCTATCAACTGTGCTGTGTCGGATAGAAGCCTGTTTGAACTACAGACCCATTTCTCCAATGTCAGAGGATCCAACTGACCTGCTAGCACTTACTCCTGGGCATTTCCTAACCGAAGCCCTCTCATTTCGATTGCTGAGCCAGTAATCCATGAAGCGCCCATGTCCTGCATTAACCGCTGGAAGCGCGTTAAGTCCCTGACGCAGCACTTTTGTAGGAGATGGAAGGACGAATATCTAAAGGAACTACATAAGATTAACAAATGGCAGCAACCAACGCTGGACAAACGAATGACATGGTTGTCATTAAAGAGGACAACATCCCGTCAACAGATTGGCGCCTCGGTAGAGTCCAGGACACTTGCTCAGGACCTGATGGCTAGGTCCGCGTGGTGGACGTGCTCACCACCTGCAGCACCATCCGACGACCAATCGCGAAGCTCATCCTCTTGGTGGCCCACGAGAGCGGGTCTTCCCCTCCCCTATGTAATGTGCGGTATGTTTAAAACATCAGTGTTGTCTTGTGTCGTCAACCACTACGTGCTGGTGTATGTATTTACATCTCCCATTAACGTCGCCAATAATCTAATGCAAGTTTTCTTCCATCCGTATCCAGAGATTATGGCTCCCAAGCGTGATTCGAGAACAAGTCGTCGGCAGGTGCCCAAAATTGGGGCATTTCGGTGTCGGGTCTGCCGGGGCGTCCACGCCCTGAGAAAATGCCAACGCTTCATCGCGTTATCTGCGGAAAAGCGGCTTCGGGCAGTATTAATCAATAAGTACTGCCCGAACTGCCTGGCGCACCAACACTCCAGCCGATCCTGTCGGAGCGGAGACCGGTGTCGCACGTGTGGAGGCAAGCACCACAGGTCATCGGTCGAGGATCCGAGGCCAGCATCTCCGCCCGTCCACGCTAGTTCCACAGATCCGCAGTCTCTGTCGTCGTTGCTGCAACACCGCGTGACAACATTGCTGCCCACTGCACTAGTCTTGGTGGACAATGGGCAAAGGACGTATGAGCTGCGCGCGCTACTGAACCCGTGCTTGATTGGGAACCGCATTGACGAGTGGGGGAGGAAAGAGCATGTACCATGCATATCCACTCCGTAAAGGACCTAAATTTTCGGAAGGAGGTCATCGCATCAGTGGTAGATGACCTGCGAATTCGGACGCCGCAACGGGAAGTTCCTTCAACGCTGAAGGACGGGTTCCGCCACCTAAGGTTAGCCGACCCCGAGTTCGGCAGGCCCGCATCCGTATCCTTACTATTGGATGCCGAGATGTTTGCCACAGTCCTCCAACAAGGCTGCCTCCCCAGTCAGGACGGCGGTCCCTTGGTCCAAAGCACAACTTTTGGATGGGTGCTTTCGGGGCGACGCGAAATTGAGGGCGGCTAAGGATTCCTCCAATGCAAGATATTGCAAGGAGGGCGGAATGTTGACGTCAGCAACGCCCAGTGGATCGATCAGCCAGATCAGCTGAGCTGAGCTTACGCCTGAAAGAACTTTCCGTCTCCCTCAGACAGTAAGCTTGCGTTAGCAACGCAAGCTTGCGCTCAGGTCCACTGCAATGCTAGCGCTCACTTCGATTTGAGACACGAAACTCATCGCATTCCTTTTTGTAAAATATATCAACTAACTAAACATCTTGAAAACGTAAAATATATATATATCAAGTGACGTGTATTTAACCTAACGTTTTTTTATTTAACCATTGCAACCAAATATTCCGATTGCGTTGCCACCCCGCCACATTATTACTCCAATATGAAGAAGGGATCAAGGCGAGTTCAAAAAACTTTACTTTTTATCGATTGGAGTTCAAAGTTGGAAGAAATTTAATTTTTGAGAACAACGAATTTTTATACAGTGATATTTATTTCAATAAATAAAAAAAATCATGGGTACACTGGTGATACACCAATATCAAAAAGGGATCAATGCGAGCTCAAAAAACTTTACTTTTTATCGATTAGAGTTCATTTGACCAAGTTACAGTAATTCAAAGTTGGAAGAAATTTAATTTTTGAGAGCAACGAATTTTCAGACAATTAAATTTATTTCAATAAGTCAAAAATATAATGGGTACACTTTTATTTCGACAATATAAAAAAGGGATTAACACGAGTTTAAAATACTTTACTTTAGTTTAGAAACAGCCATTTAAAGTTTGTGGAACATTTCACGTTTGAGAGCAACGAACTTTCAGACAATGACATTTATTTCAATAGGTCAAAAAAATAATGGTACACTGCTGGTACGACATTATCAAGAAGGGATCAACGCGAAATAAAAACTTTACTTCGTATTGATTGAAGTTCATTTGCACAAGTTGCTGAAATTCAAAGTTGAGAGAAATTAAATTTTTGAGAGTAACGAATTTTCAGACAATGACATTTATTTCAATAGGGAAAAACATAATGGGTACACTGCTGGAACGACATTCTCAAGAAGGGATCAACACGAGATAAAAACTTTACTTCCTATTGATTGGAGTTCATTTGACAAAGTGGATGAAATTCAAAGTTTGAAGATATTTAATTTTTGAGAGCAACGAATTTTCCGACAACTACAATTATTTCAATATGTCAAAAAAATAATGGACACACTGCTATTACGCCAATATAAAGAAGTGATCAATGCGAATTCAAAAAACTTTACTTTAGTTTAGATACAGCCATTCAAAGTTTGTGGGACATTTTACTTTTGAGAGCAACGAATTTTCAGACAATGATATTTATTTCTATAGGTCAAAAAAATAATGGGTACACTGCTGGTACGACATTATCAAGAAGGGATCAACGCGAGATAAAAACATTACTTCTTATTGATTGGAGTTCATTTGACCAAGTTACATCAGTTCAAAATTTGTGGGATATTTCACTTTCAAGAGCAACGGATTTTCAGACAATGACATTTATTTCAATAGGTCAAAAAAAAATGAGTACGCTGCTGGTTCGCTATTATCAAGAAGGGACAACGCGAGTTACAGTAATTCAAAGTAGGAAGAAATTTAATTTTTGAGAGCAACGAATTTTCAGACAATTAGCATTTATATCAATAGGGCAAAAAAATAATGGGTACACTGCTATTACGCCAATATAAAGAAGTGATCAATGCGAGTTCAAAAAACTTTACTTTACTTTAGATACAGCTATTTAAAGATTGTGGGACATTTCACTTTTGAGAGCAACGAATTTTCAGACAATGATATTTATTTCAATACGTCAAAAAAAATAATGGGTACACTGCTGGTACGACATCATCAAGAAGGGATCAACACGAGATAAAAACTTTACTTCCTATTGATTGGAGTTCATTTGACAAAGTGGATGAAATTCAAAGTTGGTTATGTCAATAAGTCAAAAAAATCATGTTTACACTGCTGGTACACTAATATCAAGAAGGGATCAAAAAACTTTACTTTTTATCGATTCGAGTTCATTTGACCAAGTTGCAGAAATTCAAAGTTCGGAGAATTTAAATTTTTGAGAGCAACAAATTTTCAGACAATGACATTTATTTCAATAGGTCAAAAAAATAATGGGTACACTGCTGGTACGACATTATTAAAAAGGGATCAACGCGAGATAAAAACTTTACTTCTTATTGATTGGAGTTCATTTGACCAAGTTACAGCAGTTCAAAGATTGTATATTTCACTGTCAAGAGCAACGGATTTTCAGACAATGACATTTATTTCAATAGGTCTGTTTGTGGCGGGGTGGCACAGCTCTCTTACTTGTTGGGGTGTGCAGCGAATAATACACAGTTTATTAAATATATATTGTATATTTAATATTTGTCCGTTTACAATAATTAATTTATGATGCGCTTGCATTTTTCGTCTCGTTTCTTCCTTCAATCTTCTACAAGCGGGTCGGGTTATGGTTATGGTTGGCGCTTCCAGCGATTGACCAGGGACATGGACCTTCCGTGGATTGCTGGCGCAGCAATCGGACTGAGGGGGCCTTCCGACGGGAAATGTCGATCTACGGATATTTGATTCGAATAAGAATATATCGATTTTGGTTTAGAAAGGGATAAAGTGGATAGGGGACCACTGAGAACCCATCCGAAGATAGTTTCTTGCCCAAGAAGCATATCACAAATGTTGGTTTTGACGCCCTCCAAGAGGATGGACGGAAGGATATCCGCTCCAATGAGGACGTCAATTTCCGAAGTTTGGTGAAAATTGGGGTCGGCCAACGGCATATTAGGCATATCTCTTAGCAAATTTCTTTGGATAGAGTAGGAGGGGAGATTGCCTGTTATGCTTGGAAGGACAAAGGCCGAAGTCTCAACATGCAACCTAGGCTTAGTAGGAGATGTGAGCCGCAGATGGCACAACTTCTTTGATTGGGCGGAGATTGCTTGGTTAAGCCCAGTCATGTGAGCTGAAACCAAGCCGAAAGGCGGGTTGATCGCATTGAACATGCGTTTGGAGATAAAGGATGCTTCGGATCCAGAATCGATCAACGCGCGCACTGGATAGTTGGCCCCCGGGTGCGATATATTCACTAGGGCGGTTCCAAGTAGGACGCCTTGTGTGTTGGAGGCAAAACAGTTTTGCACGTGCGTAGGTGAAGTTGAAGGAGTGAACTATATGTTAGGAAGACTTGCGTCTGGAATGGAAGAAAGCGATGCGGAGGGGACGTCTCGATGCAGAACTGTATTGTGACGTTCCTTGCAAGTGCGGCAGTTATACGCACTGGTGCAATCTTTTAATTGATGCCCTCGGCCAAAACAGTTCAGACATAGTCTATACTGTTTTATGGTGGAGGCTCTCTCGTTTACTGACATTTCCAGAAAACGAAGGCATAGACGGATCGGGTGGTTCTCTTTCGAACACAGCTTGCAACCTTGCTGGTTGACGCTTACTTTCGTTGTGAAAGTTTCGAACCTGGCCATCGGCATGTCCTTTTTGAGGACTTGAGACTGGATGGGCAGAGAGAGGGCTTGAGGTCTTCAATGGTCTCTAGCGTTCGATGTCTATCGACCAGGAATCTGTTCATCAACTCTCAGGAAGGTAACTCTGTCCTACTACTAATGGATTGCTCCCAGAGGGACAGAGTTAATTTGGAAAGCTTTGATGAACAAATAAATACTAGAATGGCATTCCAATTCTCAGTATTCACGTTGTAATGCTCCAGAGCGGTTAGACACCCTTCAATGGTGCTTTGCAGCTCTTTGAGTGCTGCTCCGGTCTCTTGGTGCATGGAGGTCAGACTGAATAGAGTTTTCAGTTGACTGTTCACTAACAGCCGCCTGTTTTCAAAGCGCGCTGTTAGGTTGTTCCAGGCAGATTGGAATCCCTCATTAGTGAGAGGTGATTTGGAAACGATAGCCTTGGCTTCTCCTATCGTTTTGGAGTTCAGCTGGAATAACTTTTTCACAGGTGTTAGGCTTGGATTATTCACATACATCGCTGTGAATAAGTCCCCGAAGGTAGGCCATTTTAAGTAGACACCCGTGAACACTTCTATGTCACAGGGTGGGAGATGGCAGCCTCGTGGAGTGGAGGGTTGAGGAATTGGAGGCAAGACCGGGGCAGCCGAGAGCTGTTCGATGCGCTCTCCGAAGTGTGCTGCCCACCTTACATAGACCGAGTAGCAGTAATCATATTTTGCCTGCACGGTGCTCAAATCAACCTTGCTATCTTCCTCTTCGCAGGGTAAGAGAACTTTTGTGCAACGATCATACTCCTCTTCCACCTTGGCCCACAAGGTCTTGACATGGTCAAGATGAATTTTCAAAACATGAAGAGAAGCTTCTTCACTCGCCTCTGCACCCAGCCTTGCTTCTAGCTGGCTAAATTTGTCGGATGTTGCAATAAATTTCGCTAAAGACATCTTTGAAGCTTGAAAGTGCTGCTGCACTGAGGACCGTAAGAGTCTTTTAGGAGCCGAAATTGGGAGATTTCGGGAACCGGCGGAATGTGACTTGGACGATGGCGCTACTACAGGACTGGATGGCGTGATGCGAGGGGAAGGCTTGAGGGCTACAGACTTGCGACCGAAAGTTGGTGATGCAGATGAAGCCGGGTTCCATTATCTTCTTGACGATGCGGCTAATCCGATCAAGGTTTTGGATCCCCAAGTTGAAAAGCTTAGTCAAATTCACTATCCGTTCCTGTAAGCGATGCTTGCTTCACAAGAAGCATCTCCAGTCTCAGCTGATGGGTGATCTCCCAAAGGAGCGCATTACGGCTAAGACCTTTACCCTCACAGGTATGGATTTCGCGGGGCCATTCGAAATCAAAAACTATACCGGCCGCGCTTGCCTTATCACCAAAGGGTATGGGTGTGTTTTTGTGTGTTTTTGTACAAAAGCGATCCATCTAGAAGCCACCTCCGGTTTAACCACTGAGAAGTTCCTGGCAGCTTTTTCACGATTCGCTTCAAGACGACGCTGTAAATCACATATATTCCGATAACGGTAAAACCTTTGTTGGAGCGGCCAAAGTCCTCAGCAAAGAATTGGTGGCGGCAATGCAGCAGGCCGTCTCCGCCGGCTACCATCACCACTCCCTGTCCTGGCATTTTATACCCCCAAGCGCCCCACACATGGGCGGACTATGGGAGGCTGGGGTGAAGAGTTTCAAGAGCCTCTTTCACAAGTCAGCAAATGGGGTGAAATATACAATGGAAGAGCTATCAACTGTGCTGTGTCGGATAGAAGCCTGTTTGAACTACAGACCCATTTCTCCAATGTCAGAGGATCCAACTGACCTGCTAGCACTTACTCCTGGGCATTTCCTAACCGAAGCCCTCTCATTTCGATTGCTGAGCCAGTAATCCATGAAGCGCCCATGTCCTGCATTAACCGCTGGAAGCGCGTTAAGTCCCTGACGCAGCACTTTTGTAGGAGATGGAAGGACGAATATCTAAAGGAACTACATAAGATTAACAAATGGCAGCAACCAACGCTGGACAAACGAATGACATGGTTGTCATTAAAGAGGACAACATCCCGTCAACAGATTGGCGCCTCGGTAGAGTCCAGGACACTTGCTCAGGACCTGATGGCTAGGTCCGCGTGGTGGACGTGCTCACCACCTGCAGCACCATCCGACGACCAATCGCGAAGCTCATCCTCTTGGTGGCCCACGAGAGCGGGTCTTCCCCTCCCCTATGTAATGTGCGGTATGTTTAAAACATCAGTGTTGTCTTGTGTCGTCAACCACTACGTGCTGGTGTATGTATTTACATCTCCCATTAACGTCGCCAATAATCTAATGCAAGTTTTCTTCCATCCGTATCCAGAGATTATGGCTCCCAAGCGTGATTCGAGAACAACTCGTCGGCAGGTGCCCAAAATTGGGGCATTTCGGTGTCGGGTCTGCCGGGGCGTCCACGCCCTGAGAAAATGCCAACGCTTCATCGCGTTATCTGCGGAAAAGCGGCTTCGGGCAGTATTAATCAATAAGTACTGCCCGAACTGCCTGGCGCACCAACACTCCAGCCGATCCTGTCGGAGCGGAGACCGGTGTCGCACGTGTGGAGGCAAGCACCACAGGTCATCGGTCGAGGATCCGAGGCCAGCATCTCCGCCCGTCCACGCTAGTTCCACAGATCCGCAGTCTCTGTCGTCGTTGCTGCAACACCGCGTGACAACATTGCTGCCCACTGCACTAGTCTTGGTGGACAATGGGCAAAGGACGTATGAGCTGCGCGCGCTACTGAACCCGTGCTTGATTGGGAACCGCATTGACGAGTGGGGGAGGAAAGAGCATGTACCATGCATATCCACTCCGTAAAGGACCTAAATTTTCGGAAGGAGGTCATCGCATCAGTGGTAGATGACCTGCGAATTCGGACGCCGCAACGGGAAGTTCCTTCAACGCTGAAGGACGGGTTCCGCCACCTAAGGTTAGCCGACCCCGAGTTCGGCAGGCCCGCATCCGTATCCTTACTATTGGATGCCGAGATGTTTGCCACAGTCCTCCAACAAGGCTGCCTCCCCAGTCAGGACGGCGGTCCCTTGGTCCAAAGCACAACTTTTGGATGGGTGCTTTCGGGGCGACGCGAAATTGAGGGCGGCTAAGGATTCCTCCAATGCAAGATATTGCAAGGAGGGCGGAATGTTGACGTCAGCAACGCCCAGTGGATCAGCCAGATCAGCTGAGCTGAGCTTACGCCTGAAAGAACTTTCCGTCTCCCTCAGACAGTAAGCTTGCGTTAGCAACGCAAGCTTGCGCTCAGGTCCACTGCAATGCTAGCGCTCACTTCGATTTGAGACACGAAACTCATCGCATTCCTTTTTGTAAAATATATCAACTAACTAAACATCTTGAAAACGTAAAATATATATATATCAAGTGACGTGTATTTAACCTAACGTTTTTTTATTTAACCATTGCAACCAAATATTCCGATTGCGTTGCCACCCCGCCACATTATTACTCCAATATGAAGAAGGGATCAAGGCGAGTTCAAAAAACTTTACTTTTTATCGATTGGAGTTCAAAGTTGGAAGAAATTTAATTTTTGAGAACAACGAATTTTTATACAGTGATATTTATTTCAATAAATAAAAAAAATCATGGGTACACTGCTGATACACCAATATCAAAAAGGGATCAATGCGAGTTCAAAAAACTTTACTTTTTATCGATTGGAGTTCATTTGACCAAGTTACAGTAATTCAAAGTTGGAAGAAATTTAATTTTTGAGAGCAACGAGTTTTCAGACAATTAAATTTATTTCAATAAGTCAAAAATATAATGGGTACACTTTTATTTCGACAATATAAAAAAGGGATTAACACGAGTTTAAAATACTTTACTTTAGTTTAGAAACAGCCATTTAAAGTTTGTGGAACATTTCACGTTTGAGAGCAACGAACTTTCAGACAATGACATTTATTTCAACAGGTCAAAAAAATAATGGTACACTGCTGGTACGACATTATCAAGAAGGGATCAACGCGAAATAAAAACTTTACTTCGTATTGATTGAAGTTCATTTGCACAAGTTGCTGAAATTCAAAGTTGAGAGAAATTAAATTTTTGAGAGTAACGAATTTTCAGACAATGACATTTATTTCAATAGGGAAAAACATAATGGGTACACTGCTGGTACGACATTATCAAGAAGGGATCAACGCGAGATAAAAACTTTACTTTTTATCGATTGGAGTTCATTTGACCAAGTTACAGTAATTCAAAGTTTGAAGATATTTAATTTTTGAGAGCAACGAATTTTCCGACAACTACAATTATTTCAATATGTCAAAAAAATAATGGACACACTGCTATTACGCCAATATAAAGAAGTGATCAATGCGAATTCAAAAAACTTTACTTTAGTTTAGATACAGCCATTCAAAGTTTGTGGGACATTTTACTTTTGAGAGCAACGAATTTTCAGACAATGATATTTATTTCTATACGTCAAAAAAATAATGGGTACACTGCTGGTACGACATCATCAAGAAGGGATCAACGCGAGATAAAAACATTACTTCTTATTGATTGGAGTTCATTTGACCAAGTTACATCAGTTCAAAATTTGTGGGATATTTCACTTTCAAGAGCAACGGATTTTCAGACAATGACATTTATTTCAATAGGTCAAAAAAAAATGAGTACGCTGCTGGTTCGCTATTATCAAGAAGGGACAACGCGAGTTACAGTAATTCAAAGTAGGAAGAAATTTAATTTTTGAGAGCAACGAATTTTCAGACAATTAGCATTTATATCAATAGGGCAAAAAAATAATGGCTACACTGCTATTACGCCAATATAAAGAAGTGATCAATGCGAGTTCAAAAAACTTTACTTTACTTTAGATACAGCTATTTAAAGATTGTGGGACATTTCACTTTTGAGAGCAACGAATTTTCAGACAATGATATTTATTTCAATACGTCAAAAAAAATAATGGGTACACTGCTGGTACGACATCATCAAGAAGGGATCAACACGAGATAAAAACTTTACTTCCTATTGATTGGAGTTCATTTGACAAAGTGGATGAAATTCAAAGTTGGTTATGTCAATAAGTCAAAAAAATCATGTTTACACTGCTGGTACACTAATATCAAGAAGGGATCAAAAAACTTTACTTTTTATCGATTCGAGTTCATTTGACCAAGTTGCAGAAATTCAAAGTTCGGAGAAATTAAATTTTTGAGAGCAACGAATTTTCAGACAATGACATTTATTTCAATAGGTCAAAAAAATAATGGGTACACTGCTGGTACGACATTATCAAGAAGGGATCAACGCGAGATAAAAACTTTACTTCTTATTGATTGGAGTTCATTTGACCAAGTTACAGCAGTTCAAAGATTGTGGGATATTTCACTGTCAAGAGCAACGGAATTTCAGACAATGACATTTATTTCAATAGGTCTGTTTGTGGCGGGGTGGCACAGCTCTCTTACTTGTTGGGGTGTGCAGCGAATAATACACAGTTTATTAAATATATATTGTATATTTAATATTTGTCCGTTTACAATAATTAATTTATGATGCGCTTGCATTTTTCGTCTCGTTTCTTCCTTCAATCTTCTACAAGCGGGTCGGGTTATGGTTATGGTTGGCGCTTCCAGCGATTGACCAGGGACATGGACCTTCCGTGGATTGCTGGCGCAGCAATCGGACTGAGGGGGCCTTCCGACGGGAAATGTCGATCTACGGATATTTGATTCGAATAAGAATATATCGATTTTGGTTTAGAAAGGGATAAAGTCGATAGGGGACCACTGAGAACCCATCCGAAGATAGTTTCTTGCCCAAGAAGCATATCACAAATGTTGGTTTTGACGCCCTCCAAGAGGATGGACGGAAGGATATCCGCTCCAATGAGGACGTCAATTTCCGAAGTTTGGTGAAAATTGGGGTCGGCCAACGGCATATTAGGCATATCTCTTAGCAAATTTCTTTGGATAGAGTAGGAGGGGAGATTGCCTGTTATGCTTGGAAGGACAAAGGCCGAAGTCTCAACATGCAACCTAGGCTTAGTAGGAGATGTGAGCCGCAGATGGCACAACTTCTTTGATTGGGCGGAGATTGCTTGGTTAAGCCCAGTCATGTGAGCTGAAACCAAGCCGAAAGGCGGGTTGATCGCATTGAACATGCGTTTGGAGATAAAGGATGCTTCGGATCCAGAATCGATCAACGCGCGCACTGGATAGTTGGCCCCCGGGTGCGATATATTCACTAGGGCGGTTCCAAGTAGGACGCCTTGTGTGTTGGAGGCAAAACAGTTTTGCACGTGCGTAGGTGAAGTTGAAGGAGTGAACTATATGTTAGGAAGACTTGCGTCTGGAATGGAAGAAAGCGATGCGGAGGGGACGTCTCGATGCAGAACTGTATTGTGACGTTCCTTGCAAGTGCGGCAGTTATACGCACTGGTGCAATCTTTTAATTGATGCCCTCGGCCAAAACAGTTCAGACATAGTCTATACTGTTTTATGGTGGAGGCTCTCTCGTTTACTGACATTTCCAGAAAACGAAGGCATAGACGGATCGGGTGGTTCTCTTTCGAACACAGCTTGCAACCTTGCTGGTTGACGCTTACTTTCGTTGTGAAAGTTTCGAACCTGGCCATCGGCATGTCCTTTTTGAGGACTTGAGACTGGATGGGCAGAGAGAGGGCTTGAGGTCTTCAATGGTCTCTAGCGTTCGATGTCTATCGACCAGGAATCTGTTCATCAACTCTCAGGAAGGTAACTCTGTCCTACTACTAATGGATTGCTCCCAGAGGGACAGAGTTAATTTGGAAAGCTTTGATGAACAAATAAATACTAGAATGGCATTCCAATTCTCAGTATTCACGTTGTAATGCTCCAGAGCGGTTAGACACCCTTCAATGGTGCTTTGCAGCTCTTTGAGTGCTGCTCCGGTCTCTTGGTGCATGGAGGTCAGACTGAATAGAGTTTTCAGTTGACTGTTCACTAACAGCCGCCTGTTTTCAAAGCGCGCTGTTAGGTTGTTCCAGGCAGATTGGAATCCCTCATTAGTGAGAGGTGATTTGGAAACGATAGCCTTGGCTTCTCCTATCGTTTTGGAGTTCAGCTGGAATAACTTTTTCACAGGTGTTAGGCTTGGATTATTCACATACATCGCTGTGAATAAGTCCCCGAAGGTAGGCCATTTTAAGTAGACACCCGTGAACACTTCTATGTCACAGGGTGGGAGATGGCAGCCTCGTGGAGTGGAGGGTTGAGGAATTGGAGGCAAGACCGGGGCAGCCGAGAGCTGTTCGATGCGCTCTCCGAAGTGTGCTGCCCACCTTACATAGACCGAGTAGCAGTAATCATATTTTGCCTGCACGGTGCTCAAATCAACCTTGCTATCTTCCTCTTCGCAGGGTAAGAGAACTTTTGTGCAACGATCATACTCCTCTTCCACCTTGGCCCACAAGGTCTTGACATGGTCAAGATGAATTTTCAAAACATGAAGAGAAGCTTCTTCACTCGCCTCTGCACCCAGCCTTGCTTCTAGCTGGCTAAATTTGTCGGATGTTGCAATAAATTTCGCTAAAGACATCTTTGAAGCTTGAAAGTGCTGCTGCACTGAGGACCGTAAGAGTCTTTTAGGAGCCGAAATTGGGAGATTTCGGGAACCGGCGGAATGTGACTTGGACGATGGCGCTACTACAGGACTGGATGGCGTGATGCGAGGGGAAGGCTTGAGGGCTACAGACTTGCGACCGAAAGTTGGTGATGCAGATGAAG
>JAWNOY010000327.1:0-71443 GCA_035045545.1 Drosophila gaucha
AACGGCACATAGAAATTGCACATATATGTATGTACATATGTTTGTTAGTCTATGCAATTTATGATATATGTATGTTTAGTTTATACATATATGTTCACAAAGACTAAAATCACGTCGGGGTCACCAAATGTTGAGTCAACGAGCTTTTTCGTTGGCTATGTATGTTATAATTTTAATTATAAGCCAGTTGTTGTATTATTTAATGCTTTAGTGAGTTATATGTTAACACTGTGTGCAAGCGACCAAAGTGTCGGGCGATCAGCCAGATAACAACTTGCTGCTATTAAACACTGTATGCAAGCGACCAAATGCCGTGCGATCAGCCAAGAACAATAGAGCACTATAAACTTAATAAGCAAATGCGTGCAAGCGACCAAAGTGTCGTGCTGTCCGCCAAAAATTATTAAAAGCAACTACAAACTATATATGCCAGCTTAACAATGCGGCTGCACGGAGAGTGCGAATTAGACCGAAAAGGGAGAGCATGAAGGGCAGCGATGATCTAAGAGAGAGCAGCAGCCACATGCACAGCTGCTCTTCCAATTGCGTTGCTCTCTTTAAGGTGACCGCTCGTCTGTGCTGCTGGTGCTGCGCCCAACAAGGGTATTTGATGTAATTTTATATAGGCTATCTTATTATTAGATAATATTTTTCTTATGTAAATACACATATTTTTATTTTTCTTGTTACCTTCTGTTGCACACGTTTAGTCAACATAAATAAATAAATAAATAAATAGATCGCTCCGTCATGCCGAGATTATTGGGGTCAAAGTTAAACTCCCAACATGCTCGTTATACATGACTTGCTCCTATATTGCCCCTTCCTCCGATATACAAGTTTACATTGATCATTTAAACTGTATTAAGGAAACCTTCGAAATTGTTCAAGATACTGACTTATTTGTGGTGTTAGGTGATTTTAATTACATTGCTGTAATTTTACTTTAGTCTATCTATTTATGCATTGTTAAAGCTTATTTTTTACTTTCTTATATAATATTTTTGTTTTCGTTGACAGTCGTCTTTGTCAACATTATTAAATAAATAAATAAAAAAATAAATAAGGTGTGTTTAGTTGAAGAAGTGTTGGAAAATGTTGAATATTATAATCAAGTTGATATACTGGCTTGAATGACTTTACTTGTTTTTCTTTATTAGGAATTGAATTTTTACCATATTCTGCTTCCTCCAGAAAATCTCGCACATTTGCTTTGAATGGTGTGTTCCTGAAATCGTCCAGTAAGTCGTGGTTCTTGGTTTGCGTTTTGTAGTTTAGAATCAAAAGTTTGCAAAGATCCGTCCAGGTTGTTAAGTTGTTGACACTAAGGCATAGCATAACTGTAGGGCTGATGCAGCTTTCCAGGAGTCCGATGAGTATTGACCTTTGTCTTTCATTATTGGTGGTGCATTGGGAGAGTATGTGGTCAATCCGTTTGACGAACGTATATAAAGCGTTCTTATTTCCAGACGAGTATTTAACTATTAATTAAAAATAAAGTTGTTGCTCAACAATCAACTTAAATTATCGATTGTTATCGATAATAAAAAGATATGATGAGTTATCGAAAAACAATATTTACTTTACATAAATGTTGAAATCCCATTTTCAATGGGTTCTGGATATTGATATGTTAAATGCATGCTAATGATTTTTAGTCAATCTAAGGAGGAGGGAAACAGTAACTTATGGGCTAAACACTTTTTACCCTGTTGAGGGGAAAAAAAACAAAGATTATTTGAAACAATGCTCCTCCTGTGGGCCAAATTCATTATTTTTAGTTTTTATTAAAAACAAATATACTAATTAAAATAAAGTATATATATTCTTGATTAGGACGACGGGCTGAGTCGATATAGCCATGCCCGTCTGACCGGCTGTCCTTCCGTATGACGCAGTGACCTTGAAAACCCCAAAAGCTAGAGATTTGAAAATTTAGATATATATTCATGTATGCACTTCAAGTTTTATTTTTTTTTCGATAACTCATCCTATTTCCTTATCCATTACAATCGATAATTTTACTTTGTTTTTAAGCTATAACATGAAGACCATAATAGCTAGAGACACCAAATTGACTATGTAGGTTTCTGTTTTGAAAATACAGATAATAAAAATTTAAAATTTGGATACCTCCCCCATTAGCCTAAAGTGGAAAAAACGTATTTGAAATACTAGAGAGTTGGGATTTCGCATATATACACCTTTAGTTCTCAATTATGTTCTGAAAATTTTATACAGTAGTAGATCTAGAACCGAAGTTATTTAGCAATCAATTTCTCATAATGCTGCCCAGCCCAAGCGCAGTCGCTAAATCATCTACGCAGTAAGCAGCACGCGTGCTAGTGTGTGCATATATATGTGTGCGTGTGTGTGTGCGCTTAGAGGGTAATATTTATAAATAAAAGATGTAAGCTAGGTTGTTTAAAACACCACCTCGGACTTGGTTCAGGGGATCTGCTAGTCGGGCAGACCCGACTAGAGCTTTCTTACTGGTTTTTTAATAACATCTTAAGAAAACATCAAACTTTTAAGTTCCATACCAAAATGTTAAATGGACAACACTCATACGGGTTTGTAGTATGTGTTAGTTGAACTAATATTAAAATTAATGAAACCGTCGATAAGCCTCTGAAAAACCTTTTAAATCATTCGGCCACTCGTATTGTTGTGCTGCAAGAGGACGTCATAAGTGCAATGAGAAAAGAGTAGATTAGTTTCTTATGCTCGGATTTTTTTATTTATTTATTTATTTATTTATTTATGTTGACTATACGTGTGCAACAGAAGGTAACAAAAAAACAAGTAAGAACGTTGCAGTCGGGTGCCACCGACTGCCTCAGACTCTGTTCCTGTTAAAGGTGTGTAGGCTCAATAAATATGTAGACTGTCCGTCCGTCTGTCCGTATGTTTAAACGCGAGATTATCGAGATTCCTTTTTTGAGCATGTCTTTTACATCAATTTAGCTACAGTCATAAAATTTAACATATAGCTTTTTTAAAATAAAATACTATTTTGGTTTTTATATATTTTGGATACTGGCTCCACATTTCACAAAATCAATTTAATATAAGTTCAGTTGCAAATAAAGCCACATTTACATTTTTTTTTAATTTTTTAGGTAAAACCGTATTTTTAATAAAATATAAGGATTTATGCAGAAAGTTTTATCAAAATCCATTAAGTAACATAGAAGTTATAAAAAAATAAAAAAAAAAACATTTTAATAAATGATAATATCACGCGGCAGCGATGGGAATCGAACCTGGGTCACGCGCTTCGAATGCCGCCGACTCTACCCACTACACCACGGCGTCTCTTGCGCGACTATGTGCTAAACTGAGTTTGGAAGTGTTTTGATTTGGTTAAACAGACTTGCGTTGTGGTAGCGAAGACCCTGCTTCAATCGCCACTTAGGTCAACTAGAATTTGTTTTACGGAGGCTTACATTATGATTATTATTTTTTTTTTTTTTTTTCATAAATTTAAATTTTATGGACAATAACCCACATGTCAAATTTGGATGCTCTACCTCCAAGACTGTAGGAGATACAGTTGTACCCTATTTGCCACGCCCCAAATGGGCGTAGCTATATATAACATATATTTTTGGGTAGAGGTAGGATACTAGTATATATATTCCAAGTCCCAACTCTTTGACGGAAATATTGCCGAAATTATCACGGTTTTAGTAAAAGATATAGTAATTCCCGATTTGCCACGCCCCCAGAAGACATGGATACATAACTTTTGACTTATATTAAGAGGAGGTCAACAGTATTCCACATGCAAAATTTGGACGCTCTAGCTCCAAAACTGTAGGAGATACAGTTTTATCCCATTTGCCACGCCCTCAATGGGCGTAAATATCTATAATATATATTTTTGATTCCGAGTGATCTACTTGCACATGTATTCCAAATTTCAAGTCTCTAGCTCTTAATACGCTCAAAATATTATAAGATTTATACAAATCGCTATATATATATTCCCGATTTGGTACGCCCCCAGGGGGCGTGGGTATATAACTTTTTGATCTAACTTAAGGGAAGGTCAACAGTAACCCACATGCCAAATTTGGATGCTCTAGCTTCAAAACTGTAGAAGATATAGTTTTATCCGATTTGCCACGCCCACAATGGGCGTAGATATATAATCTATATCTTAAAACGTCCGCGTGGTGTACACAAATATATGTTCAAAATCCCATTTCTTAGACTGCAATATTGACTAAAATAACAGCGTTTTAGTCTTAATAGATATAGCATTTCCCGATTTGCCACGCCCCCTGTGGGCGTATCGGAAAAATACTAAACTTGATCTGACGCGGATACACACGAGTATATATTCCAAATTACAAGTCTCTAGCTTCTATAGTGTCCAAATGCTGCGCGTTCATACAGACAGACGGACAGACGGACAGACGGACAGACGGACAGTCGGACAGACGGACAGACGGACAGACGGACAGACAGCAAGACGGACATTGCACAAATCCAAGAGACTCTTTTTCCCTTTGGGAACAGAGTCTAATAACAATATATGAATTTACATAAGAATATTATTTAATAATAAGATAGCCTATATAAGATTACATCAAATACCCTAATAATATCACCGACACGTTGGGGGAATTTTATTTGCCCGACCGGCTAGCTATGCCCCAGATCACAGCTAAAAGTAGTCAGTGATATTACTCGGATCTATAAGACTAAAGATTTTGTTATTAGGAAACTTAAACAAATTTAGTACGTATTAAACTTAGTAGTGTAAGTAAATAGAAATAAAAAGTAGATTGTAATTTCAGTTGGGAAATCACTGACCACGATGGGGGTAATTTTTGCCAGTCCGGCCGGCTATGCCCCTACTCATAGCTAGGTACTGTCAGTGATTTCCCGAAGATGAACTGAAAGCAAGGATTTTATTATAGGAAGAGAGAGTTCAGATGAGAAGACGTTATAAAAATGATTATAATTCTGACAAAGCACATATAAAGCATTATGCAGAGAGTAATCTGTTGTGCACTATGATAAATGTAAAGGACGGAAATACGTGGTTGGTCTCCCAGGCACAGAGAACTTGAGACGCCTTAAAAGAAAGATGGAGTCAATATCACCAATAATCAACTTATGTAGAAAGATAACACCAAGGGAAGTTCTACGGTTGATTAATGATGGAAGATCAAGGAGCAGAAGTCTACTGCGGTAAGAGGGCAAACGTTGAATAAGGTCCCAATTCAAACCTCGTTAGGCAAAGATTAAAAACTGCTTTTGGACAGACTCGATGCGATCCTGTTTAATCTTATGCTGAGGAGACCATATACAAAAGCAGTACTCAAGTATTGGTCGTACAAGCGAAATGTAAAGAAGTTTGGTTATAAAAGGATCATTAAACTCTTTTGTTCAACGTTTAATGAACCCTAAAACACCTTTGGCTTCATTTACAATAGTACAAATATGATTGTTAAAACATAGTTTTGAGTCAAAGAGTACACCAAGATCTTTGATTTCAAAAATACGCTTTAAAGAAGTATTGTTAATTGAATAGTTAACAAATTGAGGTTTTCAACGACTAAATGTCATAACCATACATTTAGAGCAATTTAAATGTAAATGATTATCATCACACCATAATTGCATAGAATTAAAGTCCTGTTGCAGATGTAGGTGATGGGAAGAATCAGCATAAGACAGGAAAAGCTTCACATCATCAGCATACATAAGTATCTGAGAGTGAGATATTAAAGATGGAAGATCATTAATAAAAAGAGTAAAGAGTAATGGACCCAGATGACTACCTTGCTGTACACCCGATGAAACATAAACAAGTTTCGATTTGGATGATCTGAGCAAAACTCTTTGAGTACGATCTTTTAAATAAGACGAAATGCAGGATAATAGTGAGGGAGGAAATCCAATAAGGTCTACTTTTGAAGTAGGATTTCATGATGAACAGAGTCAAATGCTTTACTGAAGTCGGTGTAAATTACATCAGTTTGCATTTTGTCAACAAAACCATCATTTATCAAAGAGGTAAACTCAAGTAAATTGGTTGCAGTTGACCGACTCTGTACAAATCCATGCTGCGTCGGAGATAACATGGCTTTGCAAAAATGTCGCAAAGTCGAGGTAATTATTTTTTCAAATAGTTTTGGTATAGCAGATAATTTTGCTATACCCCTGTAATTGGAAATATCAGACCTGCCACCTTTTTTGTGGAAAGGAATAATATAAAAAAATACTTGTTTCCAAAGACAGGTTAAAGAGCTTTAGCAGTGGAAACGCAAGGGAACCACTGCATTCCTTAAGAATACACTAGGGATGTTGTCCGGCCCAGGGGAGAAAGAAGATTTTAAACTGGCAATGGCAGATAAAAGGGAATCAAGGCTTACAGTAGGAGAAATAGGACAATTTAAGGAAGAAATATAATATGCGTACGACATATTATAGGGACTACAAGCAGAATAGGTGGATTGGAAGAAATAAGCAAAGTGATCAGATGCATCAGAATCATTGCTAGCTTCATCCAGGCCATGAAAAAATGAGTTTGGTAAACAAGAAGTTTTACGCTTCGAGTTTACAAACGAATAAAATTGTTTAGGGTCCCGAACAAATTGACTTTTGCATCGAAATAAATAATTCTCATTGAGAATTAAGAAGGTGGAATTTTGACTTTGCTATAATATATTTAGAGCAATGGATTGAACGGAATGCCGGATAGTCTAACTACAACCAGGTAAATGCTGGATGGAATAGTCGTACACCACAGTTAAACAGATTTTGTCGTCCACTGGAGTTTTTAAAGGAAACAAAAGGAGCAATAATAAAACAGAACAGTCATATCAAAGACGAAATATAGAATCTTGTACCATGCAAAATAATATTAAAAAAGAAGCAATGCATTTATATAAAATATCAACTCTATCTCACTGTCATAGATGGAAAGGTGCTTAATGCACTAACTGAAACTAAATCATTCCAAGCCTCTCTAATATGTAACGCCACAACAGGATTTTTTGAATATGTCTTGAATGTCGGCTATAAGCTAACTTTGAAAAAAATGGCGAGTGGTAACTTCTTTTAATAAAAAAACGGTAGATAAACGAAAGAAAAGTATTCAGGAGAGGCTATCCTTTAAGGTTGATAAACCGAAACAAAATAGGGCTGGAAATACAAAAAATGCAAACAGTGAGTAACGAGCATTCAACGACTTTGCAGTATTTTCTGAAATAACGGGAGTTGACCAGCAAATTACAAAAAATATTAATATGTTTGTCATCAACTACCGATTCATTTGGATAAATTTGAACAATTTTGTTTTTTTAAACTGGCGAAATAATTTTTGACAATTTTGAATGGCTGCCAATGACAGCAATAAATACAGTGTCCTGTAGGAATCACGCAACAAAATTTATAAAGAAGACAGACTTCATCACGCATAAAGCAATGGATTCCTCAGATCCAGTTATTTCATCGACAAACCTTATGAAGCGAGTACGAAAGCATGAAGGCCTTAATCTTCTCGTCGATGTAATAAAGCTTATAACATGTGAAATTGAAGACCCATATCATACTTTTGAAGAATTCAATGAATTCATGAATCTAACGTATCATTTTTTCAGTTTGATTAACTTAAAATGAATTTCATAAAACAAGCTGGTTCTAATACGCAAATCAAGTCAACAACATTGTAGAAAGTTGGATCAGCCAAAGTTATGTTCGCTGGTATATTCCATTTGTGTCCACATTGGAGCTCGACTGTCTGCCAATTATGTTGGAAAAGCATGGTTGTGATGTTGGCTGCATACTGAGACGTATGAGCTTGAAGACTTAGGTGAGAGGCTGCTGTCGCCAAGACGGCAAGCAATCGAACATGATTTTGTGATTTACTTGCAGTTGGTTGGCAAATCCACGCAGACTAGAGGCGTAACAAATCGGCAATGTGTATATACATAAATCCTCTAGTATTTTGTGAGCCTGAGAATTAAAATTTGAAACATATATTTGAATGGAGCACCTCCCAATGGCGCATGCATAAAATTTTTTTTTGATTTTTTATACATTTGCTTTTATTTTTCAATTAAGAACAACTTAGCTAGACTAAAAAACATTTGTAAGTAATTAGGAACGCTCTAGTCGGGTCTACCTGACTAGGAGATTCCCTCATAATATTGACATCCAAATGTATATATATTCAAAAGCTCAAATCTCTATTTGAAATACGGTTTTTTTATTTGGGAATAATGGGTGAATATATCCAAAATTGAAATATTTAATATTTAATTTTTATCACATAAACCTACATATTGAATTTGGTGTATGGTATACAAGAGTACTGGTCCCGGGGCCGTCGGTTCCGACTGCTGCCGTTGCAGCCTGACGGCGGCCTGACAGTGGCAGTTGGATCGGCCTCCATTCCTCTTCTTCTTGTGGGAGCTGTAGCTGATAGGGCTGCTGCTGTTGTGTTAGCTGATGCTTTTGCTGCGTCGGCTGATGCTATTGCTGCGTCGGCTAATGCTGTTGCTGCATCGGCTGATGTTGCTGCGGTATCGGCTGATGTTGCTGCGGCTGCAGCTCCAGCGAGTAACCCGGTGGCCATGCTTCGACCGCCTCTCGCCAGCATACCTCCACGTGCATTTCATGGCAAACAAAGCCATCGCGCACCCTTGTCCTTTGTCGCCACGCGCCAGGTAAGGCGTGGGAGGCCGTGCCGGCTCCCACGTGGGACAGTGGCGAATACCTGCCGTTCCTTATCCAGGGCCCGTACCTCTTCATCGGACTGAGGCGTCGCCCATCCTCCGAGCGTTCCGTTGTCCCCGCTGCTCACCGAACTTGACGGTGGCCAAGATCCTGGTGATGGCGTAGGATCCTCCATTTCCGACGACGCCCACTCCGTCACATAGGCCGGGTGCCGCCATAGCCTCTTCACCGTTTTCCACTGGTGGTTGACGCACCGCGTGCCGACGTGAACGAAGTTCCGACGCCGGTTTGGTTACCCGTCCTGCTCCTCGTCCGCCTGCAGCTCCAGAAAACTCGCTGGCCAACAGGCGAGGATCGGCCGGGTGTCGGCGTCGGTGGCGTCTAACGGTCCCTTAGTGTTTTAAATTTCGCGGTCGCACTCTTGCCTATTGTTGTTGTCCATTTCGGCTGCCTACTGCATGCAATTGCACGCGTATGGGTATGTGCATTTGTTGTTGTTCATTTTGTCTGCCGCTTTTTGCATGCAATTGCGCGCATATAGGTTCGTGCATTTTGCCCGTTTCTAGTTTCGCTGCGAACCCATCAGCAGCTCTGTCGCTCATTTGCCCACACCTGGTGTAGTGCCTCGCCTGATCCTGTGCAGCTCTCTCCAAGCTGCGCCTCACAACCTGGAACACCTATATTCCTATATTTGACTACAAAGTCAAATATATATGAATAAAGAATAAGATCATTCGATCAAAACCAACAGAACGAAGCATACATCCTCTGATGTTTGCGTCAGTATCGCTATAAGTCCATAGTTGCTTTCATCCGTTTGGTGCTTCTGTTAATTTGTCTTAAACAGCCTCAAAAGCCTCTTGCCGTTTCTCTGTACAATCAAACTTGGTGCCTTTCTTCAGTAATGCATTGAGGGGATGCACTGTTGTTTCAAAGTCTGGGAGAAATCGGCGATACCATGACGCCACTCCAACATATTGCCTCAGCTCCTTAATATTGGACGGTGGCTTCAATTCTGCTATTGCCGGTCAATTCGCTGCTCGTAGTCGTCGAAATAGCTCTTGGAGAGTTTTCCCAATCACTATAATGTCATCCAAATATGCAAACGCATGCGGCATCATATCTGACAAAATTACATGATCCAATGCTCTCTGGAATGTTGCTGGAGCCGAATGGAGTCCAAATGGCATCACTTTCCATTGAAAGTCCCTTTCCTGGAACTGTAAATGACGTCAATGGCCGGCTGGATGTCTATTGTTGGCCATGTACCATTTTAACGCCATACCTTTCAGCAGTTCTGGCATAGCTCTCGGGACCAGGTCCAGCTCTAGGCCGTATGTCTCTGCCGACTATTCCACCTGTTCCAAAAACTCCAGTAGCTTCGTTGTTCCATGGAATCGGAAGCCCCACTCTCGCACCTGCTTAGCCACCTTAGGATATTCGGGTGCCGTTGGAATCGCTCCCCGTGTTCTCACCTCAGGCTGTGGAGTTGGGGTGGCTCCCCAATGTCTCTGTTGCCGATCCTGTAGGCGCGTGGCCGCACTCGTCGATGGTATACTGAGTCTCGCCATGTTGTCCATGCCGTCTATCTCCTCGCTCTCTTCCTCTACTGCACTTCCTCTCTTACAGGCGAGATTCGGCCATGGAGGTTGGCGAGCTCGGCGATCCTGAGAGAATATGTGATTCGTCCTTCATTTGTCATTACCCATTCGCCAAACTGCCTGCGCATCGCGTCAAGTGTGCCTGACAGGCTTACGCCAAAGTCGTTATATACTCACGCTCGTACCATTTTTAACACTTTCGATGTTTTTCACTTTTATTATTATCGAAAGGCCCCACGTTGGGCGCCAGTTGTAACGAAACTTCGGTTATTCCGAGTTCAAGCCGGGCTGAGTTCAGTCGACTGTGTGTTCGTGCCAACAATATTTGATTTGTAGGAACCTGGCGATAATAATAAGTCTTTTATGGTTTTATGTTTGATCTGGTATATTTTGCACTTCGTTGTGCTTATCTTAATGTATTGTTCACAATTTGATTTACGCTGCCTAAGGTACTCCTGCTATCCGCAAGGACTCGCCTCCTATGGGCACACTTGGCTGCGTGATCCGCTATTTACGAAGGCACTCCACTCCGAGTGCGATACGTCTCTCTTGCACGCAAAGGATTCGCTCTGGTACCCTAGGTTACCGCCAGTATTCGCTGCTGTATACTCCGACGTTCCGCACGGATTTCATACAGGCTCTCCTACTGGCTGGTTACCCCTCGAGCACTCCTACGTATTCGCAAGAGACAGTGTACTCACTACGAGCCAGCACGACTACACCGTAAATAGCACTCACACACACTTGGTGGCAGTTGTTGCTGAAGAGAGTCTTGAGCGTGGTGTCTTGTGTTGTCCTTTCAGGTCCCTCGATGTCTTTGCGTATCCCTCGATGTCCTTGTGTGTCCTTCGATGTCCTTCGCTGATCACTGAGCTATCACCAGCTATCGCAGCGCAGCCGCGAACGGAACTTCGGCTAACGGTTCGTTGTTCGCCTGTGTGTGCAACACGAGCCTATTGCTGAATAGCTGAGTGCGAGAGAGAGCCACTCCTATATCGCATTCGTCGTTGCGGTGTTAACACCAACCGTTATGGAGTTTGATGTGAGGATCTGGGCCCTTATAAATATATATACTTTCCCCGGCCCATTATATTGCTCCTCACAGTCGGGCGATCAGCCAGATAACAACTTGCTGCTATTAAACACTGTATGCAAGCGACCAAATGACGTTTAGTCAACATAAATAAATAAATAAATAAATAGATCGCTCCGTCATGCCGAGATTATTGGGGTCAAAGTTAAACTCCCAACATGCTCGTTATACATGACTTGCTCCTATATTGCCCCTTCCTCCGATATACAAGTTTACATTGATCATTTAAACTGTATTAAGGAAACCTTCGAAATTGTTCAAGATACTGACTTATTTGTGGTGTTAGGTGATTTTAATTACATTGCTGTAATTTTACTTTAGTCTATCTATTTATGCATTGTTAAAGCTTATTAGACTCTGTTCCCAAAGGGAAAAAGAGTCTATTGGATTTGTGCAATGTCCGTCTTGCTGTCTGTCCGTCTGTCCGTCTGTCTGTATGAACGCGCAGCATTTGGACACTATAGAAGCTAGAGACTTGTAATTTGGAATATATACTCGTGTGTATCCGCGTCAGATCAAGTTTGAGTATTTTTCCGATACGCCCACAGGGGGCGTGGCAAATCGGGAAATGCTATATCTATTAAGACTAAAACACTGTTATTTTAGTCAATATTGCAGTCTAAGAAATGGGATTTAGAATATATATTCGTGTACACTACGCGGACGTTTTAAGATATAGATTATATATCTACGCCCATTGTGGGCGTGGCAAATCGGATAAAACTATATCTTCTACAGCTTTGAAGCTAGAGCATCCAAATTTGGCATGTGGGATACTGTTGACCTCCTCTTAAGATATGTCAAAAGTTATGTATCCACGTCTTCTGGGGGCGCGGCAAATCGGGAATTACTATATCTTTTACTAAAACCGTGATAATTTCGGCAATATTTCCGTCAGAGAGTTGGGACTTGGAATATATATACTAGTATCCTACCTCTACCCAAAAATGTATGTTATATATAGCTACGCCCATTTGGGGCGTGGCAAATAGGGTAAAACTGTATCTCCTACAGTCTTAGACGTAGAGCATCCAAATTTGACATGTGGGTTACTGTTCATGAAATTAAAATTTACGAAAAAAAAAAAATAATAATCATAATGTAAGCCTCCGTAAAACAAATTCTAGTTGACCTAACTGGGGATTGAAGCAGGGTCTTCGCTACCACAACGCAAGTCTGTTTAACCAAATCAAAACACTTCCAAACTCAGTTTGGCACATAGCAACGCAAGAGACGCCGTGGTGTTGTGGGTAGAGTTGGTGGCATGCGAAGCGCGTGACCCAGGTTCGATTCCCAGCGCTGACGCGTGATATTTTCATTTAATAAAATGTTTTTTTTTTTTATTTTTTTTATAACTTCTATGTTATTTAATGGATTTGATAAAATTTTCAGCATAAATCCTTATATTTATTAAAACAAATTCTAGTTGACCTAACTGGGGCAAGTCTGTTTAACCAAATCAACACACCAAACTCAATTTGGCTCAAGAGACGCCGTGGTGTTGTGGGTAGAGTCGGTGGCATGCGAAGCGCGTGACCCAGGTTCTATTCCCATCGCTGCCGCGTGATATTATCATTTATTAAAATGTTTTTTTTTTTATTTATAACTTCTATGTTACTTAATGGATTTTGATAAAACTTTCTGCATAAATCTTTATATTTTATTAAAAATACGGTTTTACCTAAAAAATTAAAAAAAAATGTAAATGTGGCTTTATTTGCAACTGATCTTTTATTAAATTGATTTTGTGAAATGTGGAGCCAGTATCCAAAATATATAATAAAAACCAAAATAGTATTTTATTTTAAAAAAGCTATATGTAAAATTGTATGACTGTAGCTAAATTGATGTAAAAGACATGCTCAAAAAAGGAATCTCAATAATCTCGCATTCAAACATACGGAAAGACGGACGGACGGTCTACATATTTATTGAGCCTACACACCATTAACAGGAACAGAGTCTGACGCAGTCGGTGGCGCCCGACTGCAACGTTCTTACTTGTTTTTTACTTTCTTATATAATATTTTTGTTTTCGTTGACAGTCGTCTTTGTCAACATTATTAAATAAATAAATAAAAAAATAAATAAGGTGTGTTTAGTTGAAGAAGTGTTGGAAAATGTTGAATATTATAATCAAGTTGATATACTGGCTTGAATGACTTTACTTGTTTTCCTTTATTAGGAATTGAATTTTTACCATATTCTGCTTCCTCCAGAAAATCTCGCACATTTGCTTTGAATGGTGTGTTCCTGAAATCGTCCAGTAAGACGTGGCTCTTGGTTTGCGTTTTGTAGTTTAGAATCGAAAGTTTGCAAAGATCCGTCCAGGTTGTTAAGTTGTTGACACTAAGGCATAGCATAACTGCAGGGCTGATGCAGCTTTCCAGGAGTCCGATGAGTATTGACCTTTGTCTTTCATTATTGGTGGTGCATTGGGAGAGTATGTGGTCAATCCGTTTGACGAACGTATATAAAGCGTTCTTATTTCCAGACGAGTATTTAACTATTAATTAAAAATAAAGTTGTTGCTCAACAATCAACTTAAATTATCGATTGTTATCGATAATAAAAAGATATGATGAGTTATCGAAAAACAATATTTACTTTACGTAAATGTTGAAATCCCATTTTCAATGGGTTCTGGATATTGATATGTTAAATGCATGCTAATGATTTTTAGTCAATCTAAGGAGGAGGGAAACAGTAACTTATGGGCTAAACACTTTTTACCCTGTTGAGGGGAAAAAAACAAAGATTATTTGAAACAATGCTCCTCCTGTGGGCCAAATTCATTATTTTTAGTTTTTATTAAAAACAAATATACTAATTAAAATAAAGTATATATATTCTTGATTAGGACGACGGGCTGAGTCGATATAGCCATGCCCGTCTGACCGGCTGTCCTTCCGTATGACGCAGTGACCTTGAAAACCCCAAAAGCTAGAGATTTGAAAATTTAAATATATATTCATGTATGCACTACAAGTTTTATTTTTTTTTCGATAACTCATCCTATTTCCTTATCCATTACAATCGATAATTTTACTTTGTTTTTAAGCTATAACATGAAGACCATAATAGCTAGAGACACCAAATTGACTATGTAGGTTTCTGTTTTGAAAATACAGATAATAAAAATTTAAAATTTGGATACCTCCCCCCATTAGCCTAAAGTGGAAAAAACGTATTTGAAATACTAGAGAGTTGGGATTTCGCATATATACACCTTTAGTTCTCAATTATGTTCTGAAAATTTTATACAGTAGTAGATCTAGAACCGAAGTTATTTAGCAATCAATTTCTCATAATGCTGCCCAGCCCAAGCGCAGTCGCTAAATCATCTACGCAGTAAGCAGCGCGCGTGCTAGTGTGTGCATATATATGTGTGCGTGTGTGTGTGCGCTTAGAGGGTAATATTTATAAATAAAAGATGTAAGCTAGGTTGTTTAAAACACCACCTCGGACTTGGTTCAGGGGATCTGCTAGTCGGGCAGACCCGACTAGAGCTTTCTTACTGGTTTTTTAATAACATCTTAAGAAAACATCAAACTTTTAAGTTCCATACCAAAATGTTAAATGGACAACACTCATACGGGTTTGTAGTATGTGTTAGTTGTACTAATATTAAAATTAATGAAACCGTCGATAAGAAGCCTCTGAAAAACCTTTTAAATCATACGGCCACTCGTATTGTTGTGCTGCAAGAGGACGTCATAAGTGCAATGAGAAAAGAGTAGATTAGTTTCTTATGCTCGGATTTTTTTATTTATTTATTTATTTATTTATTTATGTTGACTATACGTGTGCAACAGAAGGTAACAAAAAAATAACAATATATGAATTTACTTAAGAATATTATTTAATAATAAGATAGCCTATATAAGATTACATCAAATACCCTAATAATATCACCGACACGTTGGGGGAATTTTATTTGCCCGACCGGCTAGCTATGCCCCAAATCACAGCTAAAAGTAGTCAGTGATATTACTCGGATCTATAAGACTAAAGATTTTGTTATTAGGAAACTTAAACAAATTTAGTACGTATTAAACTTAGTAGTGTAAGTAAATAGAAATAAAAAGTAGATTGTAATTTCAGTTGGGAAATCACTGACCACGATGGGGGTAATTTTTGCCAGTCCGGCCGGCTATGCCCCTACTCATAGCTAGGTACTGTCAGTGATTTCCCGAAGATGAACTGAAAGCAAGGATTTTATTATAGGAAGAGAGAGTTCAGATGAGAAGACGTTATAAAAATGATTATAATTCTGACAAAGCACGTATAAAGCATTATGCAGAGAGTAATCTGTTGTGCACTATGATAAATGTAAAGGACGGAAATACGTGGTTGGTCTCCCAGGCACAGAGAACTTGAGACGCCTTAAAAGAAAGATGGAGTCAATATCACCAATAATCAACTTATGTAGAAAGATAACACCAAGGGAAGTTCTACGGTTGATTAATGATGGAAGATCAAGGAGCAGAAGTCTACTGCGGTAAGAGGGCAAACGTTGAATAAGGTCCCAATTCAAACCTCGTTAGGCAAAGATTAAAAACTGCTTTTGGACAGACTCGATGCGATCCTGTTTAATCTTATGCTGAGGAGACCATATACAAAAGCAGTACTCAAGTATTGGTCGTACAAGCGAAATCTAAAGAAGTTTGGTTATAAAAGGATCATTAAACTCTTTTGTTCAACGTTTAATGAACCCTAAAACACCTTTGGCTTCATTTACAATAGTACAAATATGATTGTTAAAACATAGTTTTGAGTCAAAGAGTACACCAAGATCTTTGATTTCAAAAATACGCTTTAAAGAAGTATTGTTAATTGAATAGTTAACAAATTGAGGTTTTCAACGACTAAATGTCATAACCATACATTTAGAGCAATTTAAATGTAAATGATTATCATCACACCATAATTGCATAGAATTAAAGTCCTGTTGCAGATGTAGGTGATGGGAAGAATCAGCATAAGACAGGAAAAGCTTCACATCATCAGCATACATAAGTATCTGAGAGTGAGATATTAAAGATGGAAGATCATTAATAAAAAGAGTAAAGAGTAATGGACCCAGATGACTACCTTGCTGTACACCCGATGAAACATAAACAAGTTTCGATTTGGATGATCTGAGCAAAACTCTTTGAGTACGATCTTTTAAATAAGACGAAATGCAGGATAATAGTGAGGGAGGAAATCCAATAAGGTCTACTTTTGAAGTAGGATTTCATGATGAACAGAGTCAAATGCTTTACTGAAGTCGGTGTAAATTACATCAGTTTGCATTTTGTCAACAAAACCATCATTTATCAAAGAGGTAAACTCAAGTAAATTGGTTGCAGTTGACCGACTCTGTACAAATCCATGCTGCGTCGGAGATAACATGGCTTTGCAAAAATGTCGCAAAGTCGAGGTAATTATTTTTTCAAATAGTTTTGGTATAGCAGATAATTTTGCTATACCCCTGTAATTGGAAATATCAGACCTGCCACCTATTTTGTGGAAAGGAATAATATAAGATTCTTTCCAAATATTCGGAAAAATACTTGTTTCCAAAGACAGGTTAAAGAGCTTTAGCAGTGGAAACGCAAGGGAACCACTGCATTCCTTAAGAATACACTAGGGATGTTGTCCGGCCCAGGGGAGAAAGAAGATTTTAAACTGGCAATGGCAGATAAAAGGGAATCAAGGCTTACAGTAGGAGAAATAGGACAATTTAAGGAAGAAATATAATACGCGTACGACATATTATAGGGACTACAAGCAGAATAGGTGGATTGGAAGAAATAAGCAAAGTGATCAGATGCATCAGAATCATTGCTAGCTTCATCCAGGCCATGAAAAAATGAGTTTGGTAAAGAAGAAGTTTTACGCTTCGAGTTTACAAACGAATAAAATTGTTTAGGGTCCCGAACAAATTGACTTTTGCATCGAAATAAATAATTCTCATTGAGAATTAAGAAGGTGGAATTTTGACTTTGCTATAATATATTTAGAGCAATGGATTGAACGGAATGCCGGATAGTCTAACTACAACCAGGTAAATGCTGGATGGAATAGTCGTACACCACAGTTAAACAGATTTTGTCGTCCACTGGAGTTTTTAAAGGAAACAAAAGGAGCAATAATAAAACAGAACAGTGATATCAAAGACGAAATATAGAATCTTGTACCATGCAAAATAATATTAAAAAAGAAGCAATGCATTTATATAAAATATCAACTCTATCTCACTGTCATAGATGGAAAGGTGCTTAATGCACTAACTGAAACTAAATCATTCCAAGCCTCTCTAATATGTAACGCCACAACAGGATTTTTTGAATATGTCTTGAATGTCGGCTATAAGCTAACTTTGAAAAAAATGGCGAGTGGTAACTTCTTTTAATAAAAAAACGGTAGATAATCGAAAGAAAAGTATTCAGGAGAGGCTATCCTTTAAGGTTGATAAACCGAAACAAAATAGGGCTGGAAATACAAAAAATGCAAACAGTGAGTAACGAGCATTCAACGACTTTGCAGTATTTTCTGAAATAACGGGAGTTGACCAGCAAATTACAAAAAATATTAATATGTTTGTCATCAACTACCGATTCATTTGGATAAATTTGAACAATTTTGTTTTTTTAAACTGGCGAAATAATTTTTGACAATTTTGAATGGCTGCCAATGACAGCAATAAATACAGTGTCCTGTAGGAATCACGCAACAAAATTTATAAAGAAGACAGACTTCATCACGCAAGGAAGCCATGCAGATTAAAAAATTTCGGTGATGTTTTTAATAAAGCAATGGATTCCTCAGATCCAGTTATTTCATCGACAAACCTTATGAAGCGAGTACGAAAGCATGAAGGCCTTAATCTTCTCGTCGATGTAATAAAGCTTATAACATGTGAAATTGAAGACCCATATCATACTTTTGAAGAATTCAATGAATTCATGAATCTAACGTATCATTTTTTCAGTTTGATTAACTTAAAATGAATTTCATAAAACAAGCTGGTTCTAATACGCAAATCAAGTCAACAACATTGTAGAAAGTTGGATCAGCCAAAGTTATGTTCGCTGGTATATTCCATTTGTGTCCACATTGGAGCTCGACTGTCTGCCAATTATGTTGGAAAAGCATGGTTGTGATGTTGGCTGCATACTGAGACGTATGAGCTTGAAGACTTAGGTGAGAGGCTGCTGTCGCCAAGACGGCAAGCAATCGAACATGATTTTGTGATTTACTTGCAGTTGGTTGGCAAATCCACGCAGACTAGAGGCGTAACAAATCGGCAATGTGTATATACATAAATCCTCTAGTATTTTGTGAGCCTGAGAATTAAAATTTGAAACATATATTTGAATGGAGCACCTCCCAATGGCGCATGCATAAAATTTTTTTTTGATTTTTTATACATTTGCTTTTATTTTTCAATTAAGAACAACTTAGCTAGACTAAAAAATATTTGTAAGTAATTAGGAACGCTCTAGTCGGGTCTACCTGACTAGGAGATTCCCTCATAATATTGACATCCAAATGTATATATATTCAAAAGCTCAAATCTCTATTTGAAATACGGTTTTTTTATTTGGGAATAATGGGTGAATATATCCAAAATTGAAATATTTAATATTTAATTTTTATCACATAAACCTACGTATTGAATTTGGTGTATGGTATACAAGAGTACTGGTCCCGGGGCCGTCGGTTCCGACTGCTGCCGTTGCAGCCTGACGGCGGCCTGACAGTGGCAGTTGGATCGGCCTCCATTCCTCTTCTTCTTGTGGGAGCTGTTGCTGATAGGGCTGCTGCTGTTGTGTTAGCTGATGCTTTTGCGGCTGATGCTGTCAGCAGATGCTGTTGCTGCATCGGCTGAATGTTGCTGCGGCTGCAGCTCCAGCGAGTAACCCGGTGGCCATGCTTCGACCGCCTCTCGCCAGCATACCTCCACGTGCATTTCATGGCAAACAAAGCCATCGCGCACCCTTGTCCTTTGTCGCCACGCGCCAGGTAAGGCGTGGGAGGCCGTGCCGGCTCCCACGTGGGACAGTGGCGAATACCTGCCGTTCCTTATCCAGGGCCCGTCCTCTTCCCAGTCTGGCACGCATAGCGAGGCTGCCGGTGCCCGTACCTCTTCATCGGACTGAGGCGTCGCCCATCCTCCGAGCGTTCCGTTGTCCCCGCTGCTCACCGAACTTGACGGTGGCCAAGATCCTGGTGATGGCGTAGGATCCTCCATTTCCGACGACGCCCACTCCGTCACATAGGCCGGGTGCCGCCATAGCCTCTTCACCGTTTTCCACTGGTGGTTGACGCACCGCGTGCCGACGTGAACGAAGTTCCGACGCCGGTTTGGTTACCCGTCCTGCTCCTCGTCCGCCTGCAGCTCCAGAAAAATCGCTGGCCAACAGGCGAGGATCGGCCGGGTGTCGGCGTCGGTGGCGTCTAACGGTCCCTTAGTGTTTTAAATTTCGCGGTCGCACTCTTGCCTATTGTTGTTGTCCATTTCGGCTGTCTACTGCATGCAATTGCACGCGTATGGGTATGTGCATTTGTTGTTGTTCATTTGGTCTGCAGCTTTTTGCATGCAATTGCACTCGTATGGGTATGTGCATTTGTTGTTGTTCATTTTGTCTGCCGCTTTTTGCATGCAATTGCGCGCATATAGGTTCGTGCATTTTGCCCGTTTCTAGTTTCGCTGCGAACCCATCAGCAGCTCTGTCGCTCATTTGCCCACACCTGGTGTAGTGCCTCGCCTGATCATGTGCAGCTCTCTCCAAGCTGCGCCTCACAACCTGGAACACCTATATTCCTATATTTGACTACAAAGTCAAATTGTTGCAGTTCCAGTGCCCATCTAGCAATCCTTCCTGACGGGCTCTCGATGGAGTTGAGCCATTTCAATGCCATGTGATCTGTTATCACAATTAAATGGGATCCTTCCAGATATGGCCTCATCTTCCGGATGCCCCAGATTATTGCCAGACACTCCTTCTCGGTGGCCGAATAATTCCGCTGCGCATTATTGAGTGTTGTGCTGGCATATGATATGACGTGCTCCCCATCCTCTGATGTGCTTTTGTGCTTCTGTTAATTTGGCTTTAACAGTCTCAAAAGCCTCTTGCCGTTTCTCTGTACAATCAAACTTGGTGCCTTTCTTCAGTAATGCATTGAGGGGATGCACTGTTGCTTCAAAGTCTGGGAGAAATCGGCGATACCATGACGCCACTCCAACATATTGCCTCAGCTCCTCATTATTGGACGGTGGCTTCAATTCTGCTATTGCCGCTCAATTCGCTGCTCGTAGTCGTCGAAATAGCTCTTGGAGAGTTTTCCCAATCACTATAATGTCATCCAAATATGCAAACGCATGCGGCATCATATCTGGCAAAATTACATGATCCAATGCTCTCTGGAATGTTGCTGGAGCCGAATGGAGTCCAAATGGCATCACTTTCCATTGAAAGTCCCTTTCCTGGAACTGTAAATGACGTCAATGGCCGGCTGGATGTCTATTGTTGGCCATGTACCATTTTAACGCCATACCTTTCAGCAGTTCTGGCATAGCTCTCGGGACCAGGTCCAGCTCTAGGCCGTATGTCTCTGCCGACTATTCCACCTGTTCCAAAAACTCCAGTAGCTTCGTTGTTCCATGGAATCGGAAGCCCCACTCTCGCACCTGCTTAGCCACCTTAGGATATTCGGGTGCCGTTGGAATCGCTCCCCGTGTTCTCACCTCAGGCTGTGGAGTTGGGGTGGCTCCCCAATGTCTCTGTTGCCGATCCTGTAGGCGCGTGGCCGCACTCGTCGATGGTATACTGAGTCTCGCCATGTTGTCCATGCCGTCGTATCTCCTCGCTCTCTTCCTCTACTGCACTTCCTCTCTTGCAGGCGAGATTCGGCCATGGAGGTTGGCGAGCTCGGCGATCCTGAGAGAATATGTGATTCGTCCTTCATTTGTCATTACCCATTCGCCAAACTGCCTGCGCATCGCGTCAAGTGTGCCTGACAGGCTTACGCCAAAGTCGTTATATACTCACGCTCGTACCATTTTTAACACTTTCGATGTTTTTCACTTTTATTATTATCGAAAGGCCCCACGTTGGGCGCCAGTTGTAACGAAACTTCGGTTATTCCGAGTTCAAGCCGGGCTGAGTTCAGTCGACTGTGTGTTCGTGCCAACAATATTTGTATTTGTAGGCACCTGGCGATAATAATAAGTCTTTTATGGTTTTATGTTTGAGCTGGTATATTTTGCACTTTGTTGTGCTCATCTTAATGTATTGTTCACAATTTGATTTACGCTGCCTAAGGTACTCCTGCTATCCGCAAGGACTCGCCTCCTATGGGCACACTTGGCTGCGTGATCCGCTATTTACGAAGGCACTCCACTCCGAGTGCGATACGTCTCTCTTGCACGCAAAGGATTCGCTCTGGTACCCTAGGTTACCGCCAGTATTCGCTGCTGTATACTCCGACGTTCCGCACGGATTTCATACAGGCTCTCCTACTGGCTGGTTACCCCTCGAGCACTCTTACGTATTCGCAAGAGACAGTGTACTCACTACGAGCCAGCACGACTACACCGTAAATAGCACTCACACACACTTGGTGGCAGTTGTTGCTGAAGAGAGTCTTGAGCGTGGTGTCTTGTGTTGTCCTTTCAGGTCCCTCGATGTCTTTGCGTATCCCTCGATGTCCTTGTGTGTCCTTCGATGTCCTTCGCTGATCACTGAGCTATCACCAGCTATCGCAGCGCAGCCGCGAACGGAACTTCGGCTAACGGTTCGTTGTTCGCCTGTGTGTGCAACACGAGCCCATTGCTGAATAGCTGAGTGCGAGAGAGAGCCACTCCTATATCGCATTCGTCGTTGCGGTGTTAACACCAACCGTTATGGAGTTTGATGTGAGGATCTGGGCCCTTATATACATATGCCTAAATATATATGTACTTTCCCCGGCCCATTATATTGCTCCTCACAGTCGGGCGATCAGCCAGATAACAACTTGCTGCTATTAAACACTGTATGCAAGCGACCAAATGCCGTGCGATCAGCCAAGAACAATAGAGCACTATAAACTTAATAAGCAAATGCGTGCAAGCGACCAAAGTGTCGTGCTGTCCGCCAAAAATTATTAAAAGCAACTACAAACTATATATGCCAGCTTAACAATGCGGCTGCACGGAGAGTGCGAATTAGACCGAAAAGGGAGAGCATGAAGGGCAGCGATGATCTTAGAGAGAGCAGCAGCCACATGCACAGCTGCTCTTGCAATTGCGTTGCTCTCTTTAAGGTGGCCGCTCGTCTGTGCTGCTGGTGCTGCGCCCAACAAGGGTCTTTGATGTAATTTTATATAGGCTATCTTATTATTAGATAATATTTTTCTTATGTAAATACACATATTTTTATTTTTCTTGTTACCTTCTGTTGCACACGTTTAGTCAACATAAATAAATAAATAAATAAATAGATCGCTCCGTCATGCCGAGATTATTGGGGTCAAAGTTAAACTCCCAACATGCTCGTTATACATGACTTGCTCCTATATTGCCCCTTCCTCCGATATACAAGTTTACATTGATCATTTAAACTGTATTAAGGAAACCTTCGAAATTGTTCAAGATACTGACTTATTTGTGGTGTTAGGTGATTTTAATTACATTGCTGTAATTTTACTTTAGTCTATCTATTTATGCATTGTTAAAGCTTATTTTTTACTTTCTTATATAATATTTTTGTTTTCGTTGACAGTCGTCTTTGTCAACATTATTAAATAAATAAATAAAAAAATAAATAAGGTGTGTTTAGTTGAAGAAGTGTTGGAAAATGTTGAATATTATAATCAAGTTGATATACTGGCTTGAATGACTTTACTTGTTTTTCTTTATTAGGAATTGAATTTTTACCATATTCTGCTTCCTCCAGAAAATCTCGCACATTTGCTTTGAATGGTGTGTTCCTGAAATCGTCCAGTAAGACGTGGTTCTTGGTTTGCGTTTTGTAGTTTAGAATCAAAAGTTTGCAAAGATCCGTCCAGGTTGTTAAGTTGTTGACACTAAGGCATAGCATAACTGCAGGGCTGATGCAGCTTTCCAGGAGTCCGATGAGTATTGACCTTTGTCTTTCATTATTGGTGGTGCATTGGGAGAGTATGTGGTCAATCCGTTTGACGAACGTATATAAAGCGTTCTTATTTCCAGACGAGTATTTAACTATTAATTAAAAATAAAGTTGTTGCTCAACAATCAACTTAAATTATCGATTGTTATCGATAATAAAAAGATATGATGAGTTATCGAAAAACAATATTTACTTTACATAAATGTTGAAATCCCATTTTCAATGGGTTCTGGATATTGATATGTTAAATGCATGCTAATGATTTTTAGTCAATCTAAGGAGGAGGGAAACAGTAACTTATGGGCTAAACACTTTTTACCCTGTTGAGGGGAAAAAAAACAAAGATTATTTGAAACAATGCTCCTACTCATAGTTAGGTACTGTCAGTGATTTCCCGAAGATGAACTGAAAGCAAGGATTTTATTATACGAAGAGAGAGTTCAGATGAGAAGACGTTATAAAAATGATTATAATTCTGACAAAGCACGTATAAAGCATTATGCAGAGAGTAATCTGTTGTGCACTATGATAAATGTAAAGGACGGAAATACGTGGTTGGTCTCCCAGGCACAGAGAACTTGAGACGCCTTAAAAGAAAGATGGAGTCAATATCACCAATAATCAACTTATGTAGAAAGATAACACCAAGGGAAGTTCTACGGTTGATTAATGATGGAAGATCAAGGAGCAGAAGTCTACTGCGGTAAGAGGGTAAACGTTGAATAAGGTCCCAATTCAAACCTCGTTAGGCAAAGATTAAAAACTGCTTTTGGACAGACTCGATGCGATCCTGTTTAATCTTATGCTGAGGAGACCATATACAAAAGCAGTACTCAAGTATTGGTCGTACAAGCGAAATGTAAAGAAGTTTGGTTATAAAAGGATCATTAAACTCTTTTGTTCAACGTTTAATGAACCCTAAAACACCTTTGGCTTCATTTACAATAGTACAAATATGATTGTTAAAACATAGTTTTGAGTCAAAGAGTACACCAAGATCTTTGATTTCAAAAATACGCTTTAAAGAAGTATTGTTAATTGAATAGTTAACAAATTGAGGTTTTGAACGACTAAATGTCATAACCATACATTTAGAGCAATTTAAATGTAAATGATTATCATCACACCATAATTGCATAGAATTAAAGTCCTGTTGCAGATGTAGGTGATGGGAAGAATCAGCATAAGACAGGAAAAGCTTCACATCATCAGCATACATAAGTATCTGAGAGTGAGATATTAAAGATGGAAGATCATTAATAAAAAGAGTAAAGAGTAATGGACCCAGATGACTACCTTGCTGTACACCCGATGAAACATAAACAAGTTTCGATTTGGATGATCTGAGCAAAACTCTTTGAGTACGATCTTTTAAATAAGACGAAATGCAGGATAATAGTGTGGGAGGAAATCCAATAAGGTCTACTTTTGAAGTAGGATTTCATGATGAACATGTAAATTACATCAGTTTGCATTTTGTCAACAAAACCATCATTTATCAAAGAGGTAAACTCAAATAAATTGGTTGCAGTTGACCGACTCTGTACAAATCCATGCTGCGTCGGAGATAACATGGCTTTGCAAAATTGTCGCAAAGTCGAGGTAATTATTTTTTCAAATAGTTTTGGTATAGCAGATAATTTTGCTATACCCCTGTAATTGGAAATATCAGACCTGCCACCTTTTTTGTGGAAAGGAATAATATAAGATTCTTTCCAAATATTCGGAAAAATACTTGTTTCCAAAGACAGGTTAAAGAGCTTTAGCAGTGGAAACGCAAGGGAACCACTGCATTCCATAAGAATACACTAGGGATGTTGTCCGGCCCAGGGGAGAAAGAAGATTTTAAACTGGCAATGGCAGATAAAAGGGAATCAAGGCTTACAGTAGGAGAAATAGGACAATTTAAGGAAGAAATATAATACGCGTACGACATATTATAGGGACTACAAGCAGAATAGGTGGATTGGAAGAAATAAGCAAAGTGATCAGATGCATCAGAATCATTGCTAGCTTCATCCAGGCCATGAAAAAATGAGTTTGGTAAAAAGAAGTTTTACGCTTCGAGTTTACAAACGAATAAAATTGTTTAGGGTCCCGAACAAATTGACTTTTGCATCGAAATAAATAATTCTCATTGAGAATTAAGAAGGTGGAATTTTGACTTTGCTATAATATATTTAGAGCAATGGATTGAACGGAATGCCGGATAGTCTAACTACAACCAGGTAAATGCTGGATGGAATAGTCGTACACCACAGTTAAACAGATTTTGTCGTCCACTGGAGTTTTTAAAGGAAACAAAAGGAGCAATAATAAAACAGAACAGTGATATCAAAGACGAAATATAGAATCTTGTACCATGCAAAATAATATTAAAAAAGAAGCAATGCATTTATATAAAATATCAACTCTATCTCACTGTCATAGATGGAAAGGTGCTTAATGCACTAACTGAAACTAAATCATTCCAAGCCTCTCTAATATGTAACGCCACAACAGGATTTTTTGAATATGTCTTGAATGGCGGCTATAAGCTAACTTTGAAAAAAATGGCGAGTGGTAACTTCTTTTAATAAAAAAACGGTAGATAAACGAAAGAAAAGTATTCAGGAGAGGCTATCCTTTAAGGTTGATAAACCGAAACAAAATAGGGCTGGAAATACAAAAAATGCAAACAGTGAGTAACGAGCATTCAACGACTTTGCAGTATTTTCTGAAATAACGGGAGTTGACCAGCAAATTACAAAAAATATTAATATGTTTGTCATCAACTACCGATTCATTTGGATAAATTTGAACAATTTTGTTTTTTTAAACTGGCGAAATAATTTTTGACAATTTTGAATGGCTGCCAATGACAGCAATAAATACAGTGTCCTGTAGGAATCACGCAACAAAATTTATAAAGAAGACAGACTTCATCACGCAAGGAAGCCATGCAGATTAAAAAATTTCGGTGATGTTTTTAATAAAGCAATGGATTCCTCAGATCCAGTTATTTCATCGACAAACCTTATGAAGCGAGTACGAAAGCATGAAGGCCTTAATCTTCTCGTCGATGTAATAAAGCTTATAACATGTGAAATTGAAGACCCATATCATACTTTTGAAGAATTCAATGAATTCATGAATCTAACGTATCATTTTTTCAGTTTGATTAACTTAAAATGAATTTCATAAAACAAGCTGGTTCTAATACGCAAATCAAGTCAACAACATTGTAGAAAGTTGGATCAGCCAAAGTTATGTTCGCTGGTATATTCCATTTGTGTCCACATTGGAGCTCGACTGTCTGCCAATTATGTTGGAAAAGCATGGTTGTGATGTTGGCTGCATACTGAGACGTATGAGCTTGAAGACTTAGGTGAGAGGCTGCTGTCGCCAAGACGGCAAGCAATCGAACATGATTTTGTGATTTACTTGCAGTTGGTTGGCAAATCCACGCAGACTAGAGGCGTAACAAATCGGCAATGTGTATATACATAAATCCTCTAGTATTTTGTGAGCCTGAGAATTAAAATTTGAAACATATATTTGAATGGAGCACCTCCCAATGGCGCATGCATAAAATTTTTTTTTGATTTTTTATACATTTGCTTTTATTTTTCAATTAAGAACAACTTAGCTAGACTAAAAAACATTTGTAAGTAATTAGGAACGCTCTAGTCGGGTCTACCTGACTAGGAGATTCCCTCATAATATTGACATCCAAATGTATATATATTCAAAAGCTCAAATCTCTATTTGAAATACGGTTTTTTTATTTGGGAATAATGGGTGAATATATCCAAAATTGAAATATTTAATATTTAATTTTTATCACATAAACCTACGTATTGAATTTGGTGTATGGTATACAAGAGTACTGGTCCCGGGGCCGTCGGTTCCGACTGCTGCCGTTGCAGCCTGGCGGCGGCCTGACAGTGGCAGTTGGATCGGCCTCCATTCCTCTTCTTCTTGTGGGAGCTGTAGCTGATAGGGCTGCTGCTGTTGTGTTAGCTGATGCTTTTGCTGCGTCGGCTGATGCTATTGCTGCGTCGGCTAATGCTGTTGCTGCATCGGCTGATGTTGCTGCGGTATCGGCTGATGTTGCTGCGGCTGCAGCTCCAGCGAGTAACCCGGTGGCCATGCTTCGACCGCCTCTCGCCAGCATACCTCCACGTGCATTTCATGGCAAACAAAGCCATCGCGCACCCTTGTCCTCTGTCGCCACGCGCCAGGTAAGGCGTGGGAGGCCGTGCCGGCTCCCACGTGGGACAGTGGCGAATACCTGCCGTTCCTTATCCAGGGCCCGTCCTCTTCCCAGTCTGGCACGCATAGCGAGGCTGCCGGTGCCCGTACCTCTTCATCGGACTGAGGCGTCGCCCATCCTCCGAGCGTTCCGTTGTCCCCGCTGCTCACCGAACTTGACGGTGGCCAGGATCCTGGTGATGGCGTAGGATCCTCCATTTCCGACGACGCCTACGCCGTCACATAGGCCGGGTGCCGCCATAGCCTCTTCACCGTTTTCCACTGGTGGTTGACGCACCGCGTGCCGACGTGAACGAAGTTCCGACGCCGGTTTGGTTACCCGTCCTGCTCCTCGTCCGCCTGCAGCTCCAGAAAAATCGCTGGCCAACAGGCGAGGATCGGCCGGGTGTCGGCGTCGGTGGCGTCTAACGGTCCCTTAGTGTTTTAAATTTCGCGGTCGCACTCTTCTGGCAGCCTCGCCTTATTGCTGAATCCGCTGTTGCTACGCGCCGTTTTTGTCGGCTTCCTTTTAACCCTTGCCTATTGTTGTTGCCCCTTTCGGCTATTGGCTATTGTATGCAATTGCACGCGTATAGGTCCGTGCATTTGTTGTTGTCCATTTCCTACTGCCTACTGCTGCCTACTGCTGCCTACTGCATGCAATTGCACGCGTATGCGTATGTGCATTTGTTGTTGTTCATTTTGTCTGCCGCTTTTTGCATGCAATTGCGCGCATATAGGTTCGTGCATTTTGCCCGTTTCTAGTTTCGCTGCGAACCCATCAGCAGCTCTGTCGCTCATTTGCCCACACCTGGTGTAGTGCCTCGCCTGATCCTGTGCAGCTCTCTCCAAGCTGCGCCTCACAACCTGGAACACCTATATTCCTATATTTGACTACAAAGTCAAATTGTTGCAGTTCCAGTGCCCATCTAGCAATCCTTCCTGACGGGCTCTCGATGGAGTTGAGCCATTTCAATGCCATGTGATCTGTTATCACAATTAAATGGGATCCTTCCAGATATGGCCTCATCTTCCGGATGCCCCAGATTATTGCCAGACACTCCTTCTCGGTGGCCGAATAATTCCGCTGCGCATTATTGAGTGTTGTGCTGGCATATGATATGACGTGCTCCCCAACTCGACTGTGCGTTTGTATTTGTAGGCACCTGGCGATAATAATAAGTCTTTTATGGTTTTATGTTTGAGCTGGTATATTTTGCACTTCGTTGTGCTTATCTTAATGTATTGTTCACAATTTGATTTACGCTGCCTAAGGTACTCCTGCTATCCGCAAGGACTCGCCTCCTATGGGCACACTTGGCTGCGTGATCCGCTATTTACGAAGGCACTCCACTCCGAGTGCGATACGTCTCTCTTGCATTATATTGCTCCTCACACAGTCGTGCTCCGAAATTTCAGATGGTCAGTGCTGAATCAGATACATGAGTCCATCCTGCACCTAGTGTTTGAATTTTACATTCTCCCAAATCAATGCTATCTACAGCTAAGGCATAAGGATTATCAGCCGGACCAGATGGCACGTGAACATCCCACCATTATCGCTGTGTGTGGAATTATCAGTTTTAAGATAGTTCTTAGACCGTAATAAAACCCTTTTTGTTTATTTAGGTAATTTCTCAGCAAAAATAGATAATCCCAAATCTCTTGTTATCACATCATAAATCATTATTGAGCCTTACAACCTAAGAAACAGTATATAAGACCATCACTGTCAAATAATAAAACAAGTAAGAACGTTGCAGTCGGGCGCCACCGACTGCGTCAGACTCTGTTCCTGTTAAAGGTGTGTAGACTCAATAAATATGTAGACCGTCCGTCCGTCTTTCCGTATGTTTGAATGCGAGATTATTGAGATTCCTTTTTTGAGCATGTCTTTTACATCAATTTAGCTACAGTCATAAAATTTTACATATAGCTTTTTTAAAATAAAATACTATTTTGGTTTTTATATATTTTGGATACTGGCTCCACATTTCACAAAATCAATTTAATATAAGTTCAGTTGCAAATAAAGATACATTTACATTTTTTTTAATTTTTTAGGTAAAACCGTATTTTTAATAAAATATAAGGATTTATGCAGAAAGTTTTATCAAAATCCATTAAGTAACATAGAAGTTATAAAAAAAAAAAAAACATTTTAATAAATGATAATATCACGCGGCAGCGATGGGAATCGAACCTGAGTCACGCGCTTCGCATGCCAGCGACTCTACCCACTACACCACGGCGTCTCTTCCACGACTATGTGCCAAACTGAGTTTGGAAGTGTTTTGATTTGGTTAAACAGACTTGCGTTGTGGTAGCGAAGACCCTGCTTCAATCTCCAGTTAGGTCAACTACAATTTGTTTTACGGAGGCTTACATTATTATTATTATTATTTTTTTTTTTTCGTAAATTTAAATTTCATGAACAGTAACCCACATGTCAAATTTGGATGCTCTACGTCTAAGACTGTAGGAGATACAGTTTTACCCTATTTGCCAAGCCCCAAATGGGCGTAGCTATATATAACATATATTTTTGGGTAGAGGTAGAATACTGGTATATATATTCCAAGTCCCAACTCTTTGACGGAAATATTGCCGAAATTATCACAGTTTTAGTAAAAGATATAGTAATTCCCGATTTGCCACGCCCCCAGAAGACGTGGATACATAACTTGTGACTTATCTTAAGACGAGGTCAACAGTATCCCACATGCAAAATTTGGACGCTCTAGCTCCAAAACTGTAGGAGATACAGTTTTATCCAATTTGCCACGCCCTTAATGGGCGTAAATATCTATAATATATATTTTTGATTCCGAGTGATCTACTTGCACATGTGTTCCAAATTTCAAGTCTCTAGCTCTTAATACGCTCAAAATATTATAAGATTTATAGAAATCGCTATATATATATTCCCGATTTGGTACGCTCCCAGGGGGCGTGGGTATATAACTTTTTGATCTAACTTAAGGGAAGATCAAAAGTAACCCACATGCCAAATTTGGATGCTCTAGCTTCAAAACTGTAGAAGATATAGTTTTATCCGATTTGCCACACCCACAATGGGCGTAGATATATAATCTATATCTTAAAACGTCCGCGTGGTGTACGCAAATATATATTCTAAGTCCCATTTCTTAGACTGCAATATTGACTAAAATAACAGCGTTTAAGTCTTAATAGATATAGCATTTCCCGATTTGCCATGCCCCCTGTGGGCGTATCGGAAAAATACTCAAACTTGATCTGACGCGGATACACACGAGTATTTATTCCAAATTACAAGTCTCTAGCTTCTATAGTGTCCAAATGCTGCGCGTTCATACAGACAGACGGACAGACAGACGGACAGACGGACAGACAGCAAGACGGACATTGCACAAATCCAATAGACTCTTTTTCCCTTTGGGAACAGAGTCTAATCAGTATTAAAGTAGCACTTGAAAATAGAGCATCGTGTCTCGTCTTTCACTATTTTTTACTCATCTCCGTTGTCCACCTGGTTCAAGTACTAGTTGCGACGCCCGTAGTCACTGGTTCTGTACTAGAGACTTACAAAACATAATATTAAATCTACGTAGTCTTGGTTCTGCACCAATTGCTAAAAAACGACACAACATTTGGTGACCCCGACGTGATTTTCATTACAAGTATTCTGTAATATTATCAATATCGTTTGGTCAACTTGGCGACCAAAAATCTTCGAAGAAAATAGTGGATCATTTGGCGAACCCTATTTTACTACGTTGATCAACAGGTGATCAACCATGAGTAGTATTTGGTCAACTTTGCGACCAACTCATCAAAGAAAATAGTAGATTCATTTGGCGAACACTATTTTTACTACATCGATCAACAGGTGATCAACAACTATATCCACGGGTAATCCAGGCACCCAGAACTACAATTCAAGCAGACTTGTCATCTTGGCGGCAAGTAATCACCACATCATCGACGCATTACGTCCAACCACTTGGCTATCATAATTTTATAGTAATTTTAAAATAAAATTGGAATGACGGAAGGACTAATTAATAATCAGACTTTGATTGGTGAGGAGATGCAAGTTTTAATTAGAAATTATAAAAAGGATATTCAGGAAAGGACATACTTCTGTAATAAGGCTGATCAATTAAATGGCTCTGGACTGCCTTCGACCAAGGGAATAAAAAATAAAAATTCAAATGGCTGAAAAACCAGTAGAGAATTCTTATACAGAAGAGAATTACTTCTCAAAAATCAAAGATATTGGAACAAACTATATCCACGGGTAATCCAGGCACCCAGAACTACAATTCAAGCAGACTTGTCATCTTGGCGGCAAGTAATCACCACATCATCGACGCATTACGTCCAACCTCTTGGCTATCATAATTTTATAGTAATTTTAAAATAAAATTGGAATGACGGAAGGACTAATTAATAATCAGACTTTGATTGGTGAGGAGATGCAAGTTTTAATTAGAAATTATAAAAAGGATATTCAGGAAAGGACATACTTCTGTAATAAGGCTGATCAATTAAATGGCTCTGGACTGCCTTCGACCAAGGAAATGAAAAAATAAAAATTCAAATGGCTGAAAAACCAGTAGAGAATTCTTATACAGAAGAGAATTACTTCTCAAAAATCAAAGATATTGGAACAAAATATCAAGAGGAATTTTCAAAGATTTTGAGCGAATTTGACCCTAGGGAGACAGCACGCATGGATTTTATACCCCTCCAAAGACATCAAACTGCTCTACTATCAGCATTACTTGGTCAAATTTCTCAGGAATCACAGGCACGGTTCATGCCGCTTATAAAGGAATATTGGGAAAAAATTAACAATATTTACTTCGATATCTTCAGAACGTTTGAAGATCCAATCACGCTTGGATACAATATGGCAATCTATTTAAATGCGGAGGCAGCCATTTTTTAAATCCAAAGCACAGCAATTGATGTGAGACCATCAATTACTGCTGCAGCTGCACATCTTTTTTAAAATAAAATACTATTTTGGTTTTTATATATTTTGGATACTGGCTCCACATTTCACAAAATCAATTTAATATAAGTTCAGTTGCAAATAAAGATACATTTACATTTTTTTTAATTTTTTAGGTAAAACCGTATTTTTAATAAAATATAAGGATTTATGCAGAAAGTTTTATCAAAATCCATTAAGTAACATAGAAGTTATAAAAAAATAAAAAAAAAACATTTTATTAAATGATAATATCACGCGGCAGCGATGGGAATCGAACCTGGGTCACGCGCTTCGCATGCCAGCGACTCTACCCACTACACCACGGCGTCTCTTCCACGACTATGTGCCAAACTGAGTTTGGAAGTGTTTTGATTTGGTTAAACAGACTTGCGTTGTGGTAGCGAAGACCCTGCTTCAATCTCCAGTTAGGTCAACTAGAATTTGTTTTACGGAGGCTTACATTATTATTATTATTTTTTTTTTCGTAAATTTAAATTTCATGAACAGTAACCCGCATGTCAAATTTGGATGCTCTACGTCTAAGACTGTAGGAGATACAGTTTTACCCTATTTGCCAAGCCCCAAATGGGCGTAGCTATAAATAACATATATTTTTGGGTAGAGGTAGGATACTGGTATATATATTCCAAGTCCCAACTCTTTGACGGAAATATTGCCGAAATTATCACAGTTTTAGTAAAAGATATAGTAATTCCCGATTTGCCACGCCCCCAGAAGACGTGGATACATAACTTTTGACTTATCTTAAGACGAGGTCAACAGTATCCCACATGCAAAATTTGGACGCTCTAGCTCCAAAACTGTAGGAGATACAGTTTTATCCGATTTGCCACGCCCTTAATGGGCGTAAATATCTATAATATATATTTTTGATTCCGAGTGATCTACTTGCACATGTGTTCCAAATTTCAAGTCTCTAGCTCTTAATACGCTCAAAATATTATAAGATTTATAGAAATCGCTATATATATATTCCCGATTTGGTACGCTCCCAGGGGGCGTGGGTATATAACTTTTTGATCTAACTTAAGGGAAGATCAAAAGTAACCCACATGCCAAATTTGGATGCTCTAGCTTCAAAACTGTAGAAGATATAGTTTTATCCGATTTGCCACGCCCACAATAGGCGTAGATATATAATCTATATCTTAAAACGTCCGCGTGGTGTACACAAATATATATTCTAAATCCCATTTCTTAGACTGCAATATTGACTAAAATAACACCGTTTTAGTCTTAATAGATATAGCATTTCCCGATTTGCCATGCCCCCTGTGGGCGTATCGGAAAAATACTCAAACTTGATCTGACGCGGATACACACGAGTATATATTCCAAATTACAAGTCTCTAGCTTCTATAGTGTCCAAATGCTGCGCGTTCATACAGACAGACGGACAGACAGACGGACAGACAGCAAGACGGACATTGCACAAATCCAATAGACTCTTTCCCTTTGGGAACAGAGTCTAATCAGTATTAAAGTAGCACTTGAAAATAGAGCATCGTGTCTCGTCTCTCACTATTTTTTACTCATCTCCGTTGTCCACCTGGTTCAAGTACTAGTTGCGACGCCCGTAGTCACTGGTTCTGTACTAGAGACTTACAAAACATAATATTAAATCTACGTAGTCTTGGTTCTGCACCAATTGCTAAAAAACGACACAACATTTGGTGACCCCGACGTGATTTTCATTACAAGTATTCTGTAATATTATCAATATCGTTTGGTCAACTTGGCGACCAAAAATCTTCGAAGAAAATAGTGGATCATTTGGCGAACCCTATTTTACTACGTTGATCAACAGGTGATCAACCATGAGTAGTATTTGGTCAACTTTGCGACCAACTCATCAAAGAAAATACTAGATTCATTTGGCGAACACTATTTTTACTACATCGATCAACAGGTGATCAACAACTATATCCACGGGTAATCCAGGCACCCAGAACTACAATTCAAGTAGACTTGTCGTCACTTATCATAAATCATTATTGAGCCTTACAACCTAAGAAACAGTATATAAGACCATCACTTTCATATAATAAAATCAGTATTAAAGTAGCACTTGAAAATAGAGCATCGTGTCTCGTCTTTCGCTATTTTTTACTCATCTCCGTTGTCCACCTGGTTCAAGTACTAGTTGCGACGCCCGTAGTCACTGGTTCTGTACTAGACAAAACCTAATATTAAATCTACGTAGTCTTGGTTCTGCACCAATTGCTAAAAAACGACACAACCTTTGGTGACCCCGACGTGATTTTCATTACAAGTATTTTGTAATATTATCAATATCGTTTGGTCAACTTGGCGACCAAAAATCTTCGAAGAAAATAGTGGATCATTTGGCGAACCCTATTTTACTACGTTGATCAACAGGTGATCAACCATGAGTAGTATTTGGTCAACTTTGCGACCAACTCATCAAAGAAAATAGTAGATTCATTTGGCGAACACTATTTTTACTACATCGATCAACAGGTGATCAACAACTATATCCACGGGTAAGCCAGGCACCCAGAACTACAATTCAAGCAGACTTGTCATCTTGGCGGCAAGTAATCACCACATCATCGACGCATTACGTCCAACCACTTGGCTATCATAATTTTATAGTAATTTTAAAATAAAATTGGAATGACGGAAGGACTAATTAATAATCAGACTTTGATTGGTGAGGAGATGCAAGTTTTAATTAGAAATTATAAAAAGGATATTCAGGAAAGGACATACTTCTGTAATAAGGCTGATCAATTAAATGGCTCTGGACTGCCTTCGACCAAGGAAATGAAAAAATAAAAATTCAAATGGCTGAAAAACCAGTAGAGAATTTTTATACAAAAGAGAATTACTTCTCAAAAATTAAAGATATTGGAACAAAATATCAAGAGGAATTTTCAAAGATTTTGAGCGAATTTGACCCTAGGGAGACAGCACGCATGGATTTTATACCCCTCCAAAGACATCAAACTGCTCTACTATCAGCATTACTTGGTCAAATTTCTCAGGAATCACAGGCACGGTTCATGCCGCTTATAAAGGAATATTGGGAAAAAATTAACAATATTTACTTCGATATCTTCAGAACGTTTGAAGATCCAATCACGCTTGGATACAATATGGCAATCTATTTAAATGCGGAGGCAGCCATTTTTTAAATCCAAAGCACAGCAATTGATGTGAGACCATCAATTACTGCTGCAGCTGCACAACCTCAAGTGCAGTTGCCGAAGGTATCCATACCAAAATTTGATGGATGCTATTTAAAATGGCAGCAGTTTCATGACCTATTTAATAAAATGATTCATGAATCAACATTACCAACAGTACAAAAATGTGGTACTTAAAAACAAACCTCTCCGGAGATGCTGAAAGACTGGTCAGACATTTAGATTTGACAGAGTCCAATTATGAAGCCGCCTGGACTATGCTAAAGGAGCGTTTCGACAACAAGCGGGTTCTGACAACAATTCTGCAAAAACTGTTGGATCAACCTTCAGTAACTAACGATGCATCTTCAATAAGAAACTTCTACGACAACATCCAAGAAACGCTTGCTGCATTAAGAAATGTCGGCTTAGAAACTATCAATTGGGATCCACTGTTGTTAGTACTACTGCCAAGGAAATTGGACACTATCACTCATGTACTATATGAGCAGTCCATTAAGGACACACAAAAATGCAACCAGTAAATGAGTTCCTGACATTCTTGGAACAAAGATTCCTGGCACTGGAAGCCATTGGTGGAAAACAATACGTCCAAAAGGAAAAACAGAATTTATGGGCATCTGCCTCATCAGAAAACGATCAGAATTGTCAATTCTGCAACAAATCAGAGCATCGAATTTATCGATGTGAACAATTTGCGTCTAAATCCGTAGACGCACGTTTAAAAGTATAAAATGGACACAAGCCAAAAAATTGTGCTTAAACTGCCTGCGACCCAACCATATGGCCAGGGCATGCTGCTTATGCAGCTGCATGAAGTGCAACAAAAAACATAATACGTTGTGGCACTTGGAGAAGTCACATGATGTAAAAATAACCGCCGCAGTAAATAGTACAAAACACAATTATGTGCTACTCGCCACTGCTCGAGTCGAAGTACATGGAAACAACGGCCGACTTGGAGATTTCCGCGCACATCTAGATTCAGGGTCACAAATCAACGTGATTTCTAAAAGAGCGGTACGAACACTGTCACTAGCAGTGAAAAATTCAACCATAAGAATTAAAGGCATCGGAGGAAATCCCAATTCAATGAAGTCCAGGGTCAACGTCCTCATCAAATCAAAGAATGGAAATTACACGACACGAATAGAGGCATTCGTGTGTCCACATATTGCGGCGGACCAACCGACTCACAAAATAAAGGACGTATCCTGGTTACCAAGTAAGCTACCACTGGCGGATCCAAAATTTGAAAAACCTGGAAAGGTGGATTTATTATTACGAGCAGAACTTCGACCTCATACTGCCGGAGCAAATTAAAAGGAGCCCAAAATTACCATTGATACAGAACTCCAAATTAGGCTGGATAATAGCTGGTAAACTTCACGCATCGGCTCCAAAAGCTGCTACGTGCTCCGTCGCAACTACAGCTGATGACACCGGCGAGTTGCTGGAACGATTTTGGAGATTGGATAATAATGGAATCGACACAACCCTATCGGACCCCAGCAGTGTCGCACTGTGAATCCCATTTCAAAAACAATATACAAAAGGCAGTTGACGGAAAATTCATAGTCAAACTGCCATAGTCTGAATATGTTTCAGCGCTGAGAGAGTCTCGTGAGCTGGCTATAAGGCGTTTTTTTGCATTGGAAAAAAGACTCTGCCGTGATCCAGAGCTACAAAGTAGTTACGTAGAGTTCATGAAGGAATATAAATGACTCGGCCACATGAAGGAAGTAACACCGCAGAAGGTTCCGAGCTCTCACTACTTCATTCCACATCACTGCGTGTTAAAACCAGACAGCAGCACAACAAAGTTACGAGTAGTATTCGACGCATCTCCAAAATCATCATCCGGAAAGGCCCTAAATGATATCTTGTATGCTGGCCCAACAGTACAAAGCGAATTATTTTCAATTTTGCTGCGTTTTAGAACCCATAAATATGTCTTCACCGCTGACATTGAAAAGATGTATCGTCAGATATGGATGAATCCGGAAAATCAATTTCATCAGATGATAGTTTGAAGAAACTCACCCCAGGAAGAACTAAAGTACTACAGACTAAGAACTGTAACATACGGCACAACGTCAGCACCGTTTTTGGCAACAAAATGTTTGCAGCACTTGGCAAACTTAAACACGTTACAATATCCATTCGGAGCAAAGACAGTGAAAGATGATTTTTAAGTCGATGATTGTCGAACGGGAGCAGATACACTAACAGAAGCCATTAAACTCCGAGACGAAGTCAATAAAATACTTCTACCAGCCGGTTTAAGACTTCGCAAATGGTGCGTTAACCATGAAAAACTGCTCCAAGGAATCTCAAAGGAAGACACAATACCACTGGTAAAACTGGATGATACTGAAGACGACAGTATCAAGACATTGGGTATGACGAGCTCAACCAGCAGAAACAACAAAAATCACAAAGAGTTGTATGCTCAGAATTGGCAAAAATATTTGACCCATTAGGACTCTTTGCCCCAGTTGTAGTAAGATCAAAAATATTTAAGCAACAACTATGGGAGTCAAAAATTGATTGGGATGAGGTGCTAAATGGGACTGGAAAGTATATCGGGACGATCTTCAAAGTCTCAATAAACTCAAGATCCCTCGACATATATTCGATGGAAAAATGGCAGTAACAAAAGAAGTGCACACCTTTGTAGGCGCTTCGGAAAAGGCATACGGAGCTGCAGTCTATTCGGGCGACATACAAGGATAATTCAATAATCGTCCGCTTGCTATGTGCAAAAATCCAAGGTAGCACCTTTAGCAAAGCAATCACTACCTCGTCTGGAACTTTGTGCGGCAGTATTAGGAGCGGAACTTACTTCTCGAGTACGAGAGGATCTACACATAAAGAGCAACTGCAATCCAGCATATTTATGGACAGATTCAAGGATTGTCCTATCATGGATCAATTCACAATCTTCAAGTCTAGTAACTTTTGTAGCAAATATAGTTACGAAAATTCATGAATTGAGATACAATATACTCAATTAACTACGATTCATTTCGAAGGCTATAGCGCATTATAGCATATATGATGCGGCTACGACAGCCAAACAAGAAAAGTAATACACTCACACAGGAGTTGGAACGTGCAAGAATAACCATATTACGCAAGATTCAACAGACTGACTTCCCGGAGGAATTAAGAGACATTACAAAACATAGCATGATAGACAATAAAAGCAAACTCAAATCCATGACACCATTTGTGGACAAAGATGGAATTATAAGGGTCGGTGGTACAATCGAGAAATCAGCTCTATCCTTTGACGAACAACATCCAATTTTATTACCATACAATGAGATAATTGTAAAATCTCTTTTACGAGAACTGCGTGAAGATAATATGCACTGTGGACCACAAGCACTACTTGCCAAAGCAAGGCAAAATTACTGGATCATTAAAGGAAAAACCATGGCCCGCAACATTACCCAAAACTGTGTTCGACGTACCCGAGCTAAGCCAAAGATGTTCCAGCAATTAATGGCCAATCAACCGGAACAACGCGTCACCCCAGCAAGACCATTTCAAAATGCTCGAGTTGACTACTGCGGTCCATTCTGGATTCACCACAAAATTCAAGGTAAACGCCCAGACAAGGCTTACATTGCAAAATTTTGTTGTTTTGCCACTAAAGCCGTCCATATGGAAACAGTAAGTGATCTGACCACTGACAAATTTATCGCTGCCTTAAAAAGATTCATGGGACGTCTTGGAAATTGTCAAACATTACATTGCGACAATGATACAAATTTTGTGGGCGCCAACAACAAATTGCAAGAATTGGAAGATAAAATTCACAATCCCAAGGCCAAAGCCAGTATATTGACAGAATGTCAAAGGCGAAACGTAAAATTCGAAGGTTTACACCGGCACCGACAAGCATATACGCGTAGTAGATGTAAAAACAGCGCATGGCACATTCAAGCATCCGATACACAAATTAGCAACATTATTAGCCATCGATGAACCACAACATAAGCACACACTCGATGATACACCACAAACCGATCCCTCGACTAACCCGAAGGCAAAACGACTCAAACTACCCTGTACGCCGTCTCTGACAACGATGTTGCTCACAATCATATTACTACTTCCGTTAGTATTGAAACAGTCCATCAATGTTACACAATTTGAATCCAAACCTGGCATATACTACGAAAGAATTGGATCAGCTCGACTGGCGGTGGCGGATTGGACCATCATAGCTTATAATGATCTGGAACCATATTGGAGTAAGATGAAAACAGTTTCTAGAGGTGTCGATATAAGTGGTAGTGTTATTTTGAAAATATTTTGAAAATAACACTACCACTTATATCGACGTGATGAATTCCTGAGCCTTACATATGAGGAATTTAAAAATTTTCAACCGAAACGCTGTTTCAATACCTGCAATAATTGTATGGAACAATTTTTATTTTTTTATTTTGTGGTTGATTGTATTTTATAAACGCATTTCAATTTTTAAACTTTTTTAATCTATCCCTATATATCTTCCATTGATTCCACGGTGCAAGGTCCTAAATACATTATGTTTAACTTATGGCCTGTTTCATTTCTTACAAAACCAAACCTACATTTAATTAAAGTTACTTCTTTTTATCGTAATATTCCTGATTTTTTGCTTTATGCTGTTCTAACATTATTCTAACTCTTGTGTAAACTTGTTCTTATGTAAACTTTGACTCTTTAGCATAATCTTCTATATTATATAACTGGTTAATATTATCTATATTTTTAAAGTATTTTATCAAATTACTTCGTTTGCTGAAAACTAACTAAATTATATTATGTGAAGCCATACATCCCAATCTGTTTTGTAGACAGATTATATGAACGAATGTATTCAAAAATGTTTTATGACTTCTTTCGTTCCAATTGTATGGTGGTGGTGTGCTGTAGACGTGATGTTGTCTATTTTTAAGTATTGGCACAAGTCATTAATTGTGGAATTTCTATATTCAGTTCCCGTTTCCGTAATTGATTGGACCGAACTTTAGTATAATGGATTCAAATATCGATTGTCCAACTGTATTCGCGATCTTGTTTGGAATCGGAATAGCTACAAGATATTTAGTTAAATCACAAATTAGGGTAACCGCATATTCGTTACCATTTTCGGATTTAGGTAGTGGACCTATAGTGTCTACTGTCATTCTATCAACGAAACTCAGTGGGGTGCCTGTAATGGTCATAGAGGCCTTTTTATGTATCATTGTTTTTGACGTCAGGCAATTCGGACATCTTTTAATGTACTCTTTAATATGATTTGTTATATTTTGAATAGAGTCACTGGCTTGAGTAGCGCCACTTAATGATTTTAAATTTTTATTGCCCATTTTTTAAAAGTTTCTATTGAAACTGATTCAACGACCCTTTTCGCTCGGTGGCACTCTGAGTTGTCTGCTTTGAGTATACCGGCTTTAAAAAAATTTACCTAAGTCGAGATTTTCATTAGAGTAAAAATCGCTACATCAATTCTTGCTATATCTTTATTTCCATGTTTCAATAAACACGTACATTCTGTTATTCGCAAGGTCACTTCTTTTGTCACTACCTCGTCATTAGTAATGACATCGTATAAAGTTGGGCTTACAAGCATTTTCAAGAGATTGCCTAGGCAGATCTACTTGTTCATATGCTGCGCAGGAATTGTTCTGTCTACTTTGTTTTCTCGTAGTGACTTTGAATACATTGTACGTAATATAGTTTAGTTCATTTATTGCGATGCGTGAAAGTGCATCAGCTACGAAATTGTCCTTTCCCTTTAGGTACTTAAATAATATATTGCAAGAAATATTTTTAGTTCGTTAATTGTGATGCGTGTCAGCTTAGAGCTGGGGATTATCATGGAAAATTAATATGTAAGTGGTCAGTGGTCTGGTCGAAAATGACATATTGCCCAATGAATTGCTGCTTATTCCTGTTCTGTAGTAATACTCTTATTGATTTAACCTTTTGTAAATGCATATGAAGCGTATTTTACCGGGAGCTGTTTATCTCCATAAGTTTGAGTCAACACTGCTCCATAAGCATGCTTACTTGTATCTGTTATTATTCAAAATTATTTAACAAAATTTAAATATTTTAGTAGAGTAGGTTTCATTAGGGCTTTCTTTAAATAATCGAATGCTTTTTGCCATTCATCGGACCACTCAAACTTTCCGCCTTTCCTAGTTAATTTTGATACATGATGTGAGTAATTCGCAAAGTTTTTAATAAGACGTCTGTATAAGTTACAAAATGCAACAAAATCTGCTAGCGCTGTCAGCTTCAATTGAGACTAGGTATTTTTCGATATAATAGTATTTTTGTCATCTGGAAAAATACTTTGATCAGTACACTGATGACCTAAGAAAGTCACTTCGTGCCTGAAAAATGGGCATTTTTCTGGGTGCAGTTTAAGGTTGTAACTTCTACTACATAAGTCAAAAACATCTGTTATTGATCATGTGTTTTTCAGAACAAGCAATTACTATAAGGTCATCCATTTATACGACTGAAAACGCGATTGTCATCCTTCTTTAAAAAGAATTCGAAGCTATTTTCAGACCAAAACGTAATCGCATAAACAATATGAGCCATTGCTCCTTAAAAAAGACGCAATATTTCTTCAACTTTCTTCAAGCTCTATTTGTGAAATCCTGACATTGACATTTAGGCTTATGTGGATTTTATAGAAAATTTATTCCTAGTTTTGCACATATCGCTAAACCGCTAACGTTAGGCCTAAAGAAAAATTCCACAATTAATACAAAGGATGTTTTTTATAAACAAGCACTTGAGAAATTAAAATTTCTTATAACTAAAGACCCAATATTAATATACCCTGACTTTAAAAAAGAATTTAAAGCTACTTCAGATGCTAGTAACGTAGCATTAGGAGCCGTCCTTTCCCAAGAAGTGAAACCAATTTGTTTCGCTAGTCGAATTCTAAACAATCATGAAGAAAATTACAGTACGATAGAAAAAGAATTATTAGCTATTGTATGGGCTGTAGAATGCTTTAGACCCTACTTATATGGAAGAAAGTTTGAGGTATTGAGCGATCATAAACCTCTAGTATTGTTAAGTAACATATAAAAACCAAATATTAAATTACAAAGGTGGAAGACAAAGCTTAGCGATTACGATTTTAACATTAAGTATATACAAGGAAAAGAAAATCATGTAGCGGATGCGTTGTCTAGAATACATATAAACAAGTACTAATACTAAGATAGACTAACACTAGATATCGAAACAACTATGGCAACAATACATAGTGCACAAGAATATAGTTATGACCATATACGAATAACCGAAAGACCATTGAATTTCTTCGACAGACAAATAAAAATTTATTAAACATAATAGAGATATCGAATATACGACATCATATTTCACTAAAACTCGAATAAATATAAAATACAAGATCAATTAGCAACGAACATAATAATAAACAATTTTTGTAAGTTTGAATGTCTTGAAGAAATCTGAAGTTTTCATAGTTTTTTTCAGGTTTTTTAATTCGGTGTTAAATTATCGTATATTTTCTCTTTGGAATATTCTGAAGTCATTCTCGTCTTCTTAGTGGAATACGTTGATAATAATAATGACTTCAGAATATTCCAAAGAGAAAATATACGATTAATTAACACCGAATTAAAAACCCTGAAAAAAACTATGAAAACTTCAGATTTCTTCAAGACATTCAAACTTATGCAGAAGTTAATTGTAAGCTGCTGGGAGAATCGTATCAACAGGCCCGGCGCAGATTTTGTCATTTAGAGCACAAGCTGAATCGTTCGCCAGATCTACGGAGCCAGTAATCGGCATTCATCAAGGGGTATCTCGAATATGCCCACATGTCACGCATTCCTGCCGTTTCGTTTCGTCGCTGTAGGTACTTTCATCCACATCATTGCGTTTTGAAGGAGGACAATACAACTGCGAAGCTTCGAGTTTTTGATGGCTGTGCAGTTACTACTACTGGATATTCGTTGAATGAAGTCCTAATGGCAGACTCTGTCATTCAACCAAAAATGATTGATATATTATTCCGTTTTCGATCGTATCACGTTGCACTCACTGGAGATATTTGAAAGATGTATCGTTGCGTGAAGGTAGCCGAAGCTGACAGCTGCCTGCAATGCATACTATGGAAGGATATACCCGAAGCTGAGTTGGTGGCATTTAAACTTGAGACTGTAACGTATGGAACAAAGCTTGCTTCATTCTTGTCTGTACGCGCTCTTCATCAGCTTGCTAATGACGAGCAAGGTGCATACCCACTCGGAGCTGACTATTGCGTGACATTTTTATGTCGACGACTTAATTTCGGAATGTTGCTCAATTGAAGAAGCAAGAAATGTAATGCAGCAAACATTGGATATTTTGGCTCGTGGAGATTTTAAGCTTCGGAAGTGGTGTTCACGACATCCCAGGGTAATTGACGGCATAGCAGATTCCGATAGGGAGTCATTTCTAAAGTTTAATGATGCCAGTCCGGCTAGCTAAGCACTGTCAGTAATTTCCCAAAGGTGAGCTGAAAGCGAGGATTTTATTATAGGGCATCTCAATGTTCAAAAGGAGGATCAACAAGCAAAAATGGATTGTTTTAACAGAAAACCGTGAACCAGTGTTACGTGTCAGAGCCAACAGGAAGTGTGACGCACCGAGGTGAGATCTACCCAATTTCGTTTGATTCCGGTGCAGAGTGTTCACTTATAAAAGAGAAAATAAGCAGTAAGTTGTCTGAAAAGCGCTTTAATAAAATTATCATGTTATAAGGCATTGGCGATGTTGGTATATAGCACATTACAGATTTTAAGTCAGGTTACTCTAAACGAAAACTCCCTTTAAATATTGTTTCATGTTGTGCTAGATAAACATATGAAAAGCAATATTGTTATTGGTTGTGAAATCCTTAATCAAGGATTTAATGATTTTAGAATTTAATTGACCTTACCAATCTTGATACCGAATTATTGTTGAAATTACTTGAGAATTATTCCACTGCACTTATTAAGGGAATACCATCTACACGTGTTAGCACAGGTGAAATGAAAATTCGCTTGGTTGACCATAGCAAAACTGTACAACGCCGGCCATATAGGCTTAGCCCTGAAGAAAGAGATATTGTTAGAGAAAAGTTAAGTTAGCTGTAAGTGTAATATTCGATCCAGTTGTTCTCCCATACTGCTCGTCAAAAAGAAAAATGGGATAGGTCGACTTTGTGTCGATTATAGAGAGCTGAATTCTAATACAATAGTAGAAAGGTATCCTTTACCGTTAATAAATGACTAAATATAGTTAACATTGTTGGTAAAGTTAATTCCAACGAGTTACCAGACGATATAATTAAAACATACGATTTAATAAAAGTGATGTTGGTTCGCAAAATACAGAAAATGGCTAGAACACGATGTTTACCAGTTGTAACGAACCTTCGGTTATTCCGAGTTCAAGCCGGGCTGAGTTCAGTCGACTGTGTGTTCGGGCCAACAATATTTGTATTTGTAGGCACCTGGCGATAATAATAAGTCTTTTATGGTTTTATGTTTGAGCTGGTATATTTTGCACTTCGTTGTGCTTATCTTAATGTATTGTTCACAATTTGATTTACGCTGCCTAAGGTACTCCTGCTATCCGCAAGGACTCGCCTCCTATGGGCACACTTGTGCGATACGTCTCTCTTGCACGTAAAGGATTCGCTCTGGTACCCTAGGTTATCGCCAGGATTCGCTGCTGTATACTCTGGCGTTCCGCACGAATTTCATACAGGCTCTCCTACTGGCTGGCTTCCACTCGAGGACTCCTACGTATTCGCAAGAGACAGTGTACTCACTCCGAGTCCGCACGGCTAAACCGTAAATAGCACTCACACACTCCATGATTCGCTAAAGCTGCCTATTTTTTGAATCTGCCCACCAATGTGAAGAGAGTCTTGAGCGTGGTGTCCTGTGTTGTCCTTTCAGGTCCCCCGATGTCCTTGCGTGTCCTTCGATGTCCTGCGCTGATCACTTTTCCTTGGCACTTTGCGTTTGATTTGCACTCACTGTTAGTTTGATAATCCTCCCGCCGTCAGCTGCATTTCCCTTTTATATGCCAACGGGAGGACCTGCTTCGTGCTGGACCAGGGCCTGCTAATGGTGCTCGTGTCCACTTAACGGTAGACTCCAGAACATTCCATTCGCCAAAGGCCCGTTATCTTGGCGGCTTTGTATGTCTGGCGTATGCGCGACTGCACCAGCTATCGCTGCGCAGCCGCGAACGGAACGGTTTGTTTTTGGCCTGTGTGTGCGACACGAGCCCATTGCTGAATAGCTGTGTGCGACAGAGAGCCACTCCTGTGTTTCTATGTCGCATTCGCCGTTGCGGTGTTTACACCAACCGTTATGGAGTTTGATGTGAGGAGCTCGGCCCTTATATACATATGCCTCAATATATATATACTTTCCCCGGCCCATTATATTGCTCCTCAGACTCCCCTCTTCCGTAGGGAAATACACTATGCCTTCGCGCGTCCTGCTGTTAACGGCAAGCAGTGCTATGACGCATTTGGGTGCTCGGCTCACCTTTGCGTTCTGTAAGGAGCATTTCTGCTGTTAACAGCAATTAGTGTTTCGACGCATTTGGGCGCTCGACTCACTTTTGCATTCTACTAGCAGCATTTCTGCGTCTTCTGTGAACAGCAATTAGTGTTGTTAAGCGTGATCCAGCGATCCTCTGTTGTTATGATCAGCTGTTTGTCTCACCACGTTGTGTGTAAGAAAGGTTAGCATGGTTCAATATTTTTTACTCCGTGTGAAAAATATTACCCATTTCTCTTTTTTTTCTCTTTCAGCTTCTCCGCCTCGCTCCTTTCACCCCGCAGTGAGTACACGAAGTATTTGCGCTATTCAGTTTTAAATCAGTTCCTTTATTTTTTCTCTTTCTCCTTCCCCTTCCATTCCTCATACCTATTTATAAACACTGCGGCCCGTGCGCGAGTAGCGCACGTGGTATCGCCATCCGTTCGTCCACACGATCCGTGCTGCTCGGCCCTGAGGGGTCTTTGTCCGCCGGAGGTGCTCCACCACCTCCATAGGCCACTCGTCCTCCCCTAATTCTCTCCACACCCCGGTCGGCCCGGCTTCTGGCCACGCTGCCGCTGCAATGTGGGCCGCACTGGTCCCGGGGCCGTCGGTTCCGACTGCGGCCGTTGCAGTGTCGGGCGGCCTGACAGTGGCAGTTGGATCGGCCTCCGTTCCTCTTCTTCTTGTAGTAGCTGTTGCTGATAGGGCTACTGCTGATGTGTCAGCTGATGCTACTGTTGCTGCTGTTGCGGCTGATGCTGTTGCTGTGCCGGCTGATGCTGCTGCTGCTGCTGCTTCGGCTGATGCTGTTGCTGCATCGGCTGATGTTGCTGCGGCTGCAGCTCCAGCGAATAACCCGGTGGCCATGCTTCGACCGCCTCTCGCCAGCATACCTCCACGTGCATTTCATGGCAAACAAAGCCATCGCTCACCCTTGTCCTTTGTCTCCAAGCGACACTCGGTGGATCCGGTCCCGCCTCTTCTTCTGAGTCCGACGAGATAACGATTCTCCACAGATGTCCCGCCGGCGCTGCGTCATGGTTCTCTTTTAGAACTTGTGCCCGCTTGTCTTTAGGTACGCATAGTTTCCACGCCGCCACATTCATTGTGCCCGGAATGATGTGGGATATGACGATACAGTTCTCTCGCCTCTTCTACATATTCCGGTAATTTTTTCACTTTTAGCTCCCGCCGCAGCTTCTGGATCCATGGACTCTGGTCGTTCGCCTGTCCACTAGTACCCGACATGTCTCCTCGGGCAGTGGCTGTCGAGATAATGCGTCTGCCACGACATATAGATTGCCCTTCCTATATTTGACTTCAAAGTCAAATTGTTGCAGTTCCAGTGCCCATCTAGCAATCCTTCCTGGCGAGCTCTCGATGGAGTTGAGGCATTTCAAAGTCATGTGATCTGTTATCACAATGAAATGGGATCCTTCCAGATATGGCCTCATCTTCCGGATAATTCCGCTCCGCATTATTGAGTGTTCTGCTGGCATATGATATGACGTGCTCCCCATCCTCTGATGTTTGCGTCAGTATCGCTGCAAGTCCATAGTTGCTTGCATCCGTTTGCAAACAAAATATTTGGAGAAATCTGGGCATGCCAGCACCGGTGCTTCTGTTAATTTGTCTTAAACAGCCTCAAAAGCCTTTTTGCCGTTTCTCTGTACAATCCCACTTGGTGCCTTTCTTTCAGTAATGCATTGAGGGATGCACTGTTGTTGCAAAGTCTGGGTGAAATCGCGATACCATGACGCCACTCCAACATATTGCCTCAGCTCCTTAATATTGGACGGTGGCTTCAATTCTGCTATTGCCGCTACTTTTTCTGGGTCAGTTCGGATTCCACTCTCCGTCACTCTGTGCCCCAGGTATTTTAGCTCCTTCTTGAAAACATCGCACTTCTCGATATTGATTTTCAAGTTCGCTGCTCGTAGTCGTCGAAATAGCTCTTCGAGAGTTTTCCCAATCACTATAATGTCATCCAAATATGCAAACGCATGCGGCATCATATCTGGCAAAATTACATGATCCAATGCTCTCTGGAATGTTGCTGGAGCCGAATGGAGTCCAAATAGCATCACTTTCCATTGAAAGAGTCCCTTTCCTGGAACCGTAAATGCCGTCAGTGGCTGGCAGGATTTCTATATAGGAATCTGCCAGTACCCGCCCTTTAGATCCAAGCTTGTTATGAACCGTGCCTCGCGCAACTGCTCCAGAATATGATGCACCTGCGGCAACGGGTAGGCATCTTTCACTGATCTTGCGTTGAGTGGACGGAAATCCACACATAGCCGCCATTTTCCGGTCTTCTTGACCATGACTATTGGTGCGCTATGTGGGCTCTTCGAAGGCTCAATGCAGCCTTTCGCCAGCATCTCATCCACCTTTGTGTTGATCTCGGCTTGCATCTTGGGATTCTTCGGGAAATACCTCTGCTTGATTGGTCGCTCGTCATGCATCGTGATCCGATGTTCGGTGATCTTCGAGGTTCCCTTGATGTTGTCAAAGGCTGCCAATTCTCTCTTGAGAAACGCCTCCACTTCCACATCCTCGTGGAGTGGCTCTCCGGACGCCTTTTCCACCCCCTGGCTTGCCGTGCTTGTGATGCCGACTACCACCGACAATCTCTCCTCCAGTTGTGCGCCATGTCGTGGGTTCCTCGGCGCAATCTCAAGTTTCAGCGCGGCGCACTCTACTGTGATGCCAATGCTCACCAAGAAGTCCCAGCCCAGCACCAAGTCATCGATCACCCCAGGCAGGATCAGCAGCGGTATCGTCGCCTCTCGCCTCCCCAAGTGGACTATCGCCTCCAGGAGTTTGTCCACTTGGGTGCAGCTTCCGTCTGCCAGTCGAATTAATTTATTATTGCCCAGTGGCCCTCTTAGTCACATACGCGGCATCAGTTCTGTCAGGCTGCGGAACTATTACGGCCGAGCGTATACACGTAGGTCGGGGAGGCTGTTATAGATATATTTGAGCTCCCGTTCCACTGCGTACCGTAGTGAGCGCATTAGCGTCGGCATCTCCACCATATATATCTTAAACGGCTCTCCCATAGCTTGTCTCGTCTCCGAGTCACTTCGTCTTTCAAATTTTCGAAGTAATCTCGTGGTAAGAAATACTCCTGAAAATTTGCGACGAAGGTCGCAAATGACGTCCACTGTCTATTGTTGGCTATGTACCATTTTAACGCCATACCTTTCAGCAATTCTGGCATAGCTCTCGGGACCAGGTCCAGCTCTAGGCCGTATGTCTCTACCGACTATTCCACCTCTTCCAAAAACTCCAGTGGCTTCGTTGTTCCATCAAATCGGAAGCCCCACTCTCGCACCTGCTTAGCCACCTTAGGATATTCGGGTGCCGTTGGAATCGCTCCCCGTGTCCTCACCTCAGGCTGTGGAGTCGAGGTGGCTCCCCAGTGTCTCGGTTGCCGATGGTATACGATGGTATACTGAGTCTCGCCATATTGTCCATGCCGTCTATCTCCTCGCTCTCTTCCTCTACTGCACTTCCTCTCTTGCAGGCGAGATTCGGCCATGGAGGTTGGCGAGCTCGGCGATCCTAAGAGAATATGTGATTCATCCTTCAATTGTCATTACCAATTCGCCAAACTGTCTCCGCATCGCGTCGAGTGTGGCTGACAGGCTTACGCCAAACTCGCAGCCATATCGCAGCACATCCTCTTTTTTAGGTTAAATACCCACGCTAGTACCATTTTGATCACTTTCGATGTTTTTCACTTTTTTTATTATCGAAAGGCCCCACGTTGGGCGCCAGTTGTAACGAAACTTCGGCTATTCCGAGTTCAAGCCGGGCAGCGTTCAGTCGACTGTGTATTCGTGCAAACAATATTTGTATTTGTAGGCACCTGGCGATAATAATAAGTCTTTTATGGTTCTATGTTTGAGCGGTATCTTTTGCACTTCGTTGTGCTTATGTTAATGTATTGCCTGAGGTACTCCTGCTATCCGTAAGGACTCGCCTCCTATGGCACACTTGGCTGCGTGATACGCTATTTACGAAGGTACTCCGGCTTTCCGAGTGCGATACGTCTCTCTTGCACGTAAAGGATTCGCTCTGGTACCCTAGGTTATCGCCAGGATTCGGTGCTGTATACTCTGGCTTCCCCTCGAGCACTCCTACGTATTCGCAAGAGACAGTGTACTCACTCCGAGTCCGCACCGCTACACCGTAAATAGCACTCACACACTCCAAGATTCGCTAGCGTGGTGTCCTGTGTTGTCCTTTCAGGTCCCTCGATGTCCTTGCGTGTCCTTCGATGTCCTTCGCTGATCACTTTTACTTGGCACTTTGCGTTTGATTTGCACTTTTACGTTTCTCCACTTTCACTGGTACTTTGATCCTCCCGCCGCATCAGTTGCATTTCCATTTTATATGCCAACGGCAGGACCTCCTTCGTGCTGGACCGGGGCCTGCTTACGCATCGCGTGATTCTCCAGAACATTCCTGTTTGTGGCGGGGTGGCACAGCTCTCTTATTTGTTGGGGTGTGCAGCAAATAATACACAGTTTATTAAATACATATTGTATATTTAATATTTGTCCGTTTACAATAATGCATTTATGATGCGCAGAGTTGCGTTGACTCAGTTAAAAGAGCTTCTAAGCTACTGGAGTCGGTTGCAAGCTTGCGTTAGAACGCAAAGCTTGCTCTCAGATGGAGACGGAAAGTTCGCTCTAAGCGTCAGGTCAGATCAGCTGATCTGGCTGATCAGCTGGGAGTCGCTGACGCGAACATTCCGCCCCTCTTGCAATATATTTGCAAAAGGAAAATAAAATGGTCCTTAATTCCTCGTCGCTTGTATTTTTCGTCTCGTATCTTCCTTCAATCTTCTACAAGCGGGTCGGGTTATGGATGTGTGGCGCTTCCAGCGATTGACCAAGGACATGGACCTTCCGTGGATTGCTGGCGCAGCAATCGGAGTGTGGGGACCTTCCGACGGGAAATGTCGATCTACGGATATTCGATTCGCATAAGAAAATTGATTTTGGTTAAGAAGTGGATAAAGTGGATAAGCGACCACTGAGAACCCATCCGAAGATAGTTTCTTGCCCAAGAAGCGTACCACAAATGTTGGTTTTGACGCCCTTCCAGAGGATGGACGGTAGGATATCCGCTTCAATGAGGACGTCAATTTCCGAATTTTGGTGAAAATTGGGGTCGGCCAACGGCATATTAGGCAGATCTCTTAGCAAATTTCGTTGGATAGAGTAGGAGGGGAGATTGCCTGTTATGCTTGGAAGGACAAAGGCCGAAGTCTCAATATGCAACATAGGCTAACTTCTTTGATTGGGCGGAGATTGCTTGGTTAAGCCCATTCACGTGAGCTGAAACCAAGCTGAGAGGCGGTTGATCGCATTGAACATGCGTTTGGAGATAAAGGATGCTTCAGATCCAGAATCTATCAACACGCGCACTGGATAGTTGGCCCCCAGGTGTGATATATTCACTAGGGCGGTTCCTAGTAAGACGCCTTGCGTGTTGGAGGCAAAACAATTTTGCACGTGCGTAGGTGAAGTTGAAGGAGTGGAATGGAAGAAAGCGATGCGGAGGGGACGTCTCGATGCAGAAGTGTATTGTGACGTCCCTTGCAAGTGCGGCAGTTATACGCATTGGTGCAATCTTTTAATTGATGCTCGGCCAAAACGGTTCAGACATAGTCTATACTGTTTTATGTTGAAGACTCGTTTACTGACATTTCCAGAAAACGAGGGCATAGGCGGATCGGGTGGTTCTCTTTCGAACACAGCTTGTAACCTTGCTGGTTGCACCTTACTTTCGTTGTGAAAGTTTGGAACCTGGCCATCGGCATGTCCTTTGCACTGAGGACCGTAAAAGTCTTTTAGGAGCCGAAATTGGAAGATTTCGGAAGCTGGCGGAATGACACTTTGATGATGCCGTAACTACAGCCGCGGATGGCGTAATGCGCGGAGAAGGCTTGAGTGCCACAGGCTTACTGCGGATCGTAGGAGAAGCAGAGGCGGTTCTGGATTTAGACCCAGAGGTCGGAAATAGAGTCGAGTTTTCTTAGCAGTCGGAATCGGAACCTCGCCCCCAGTTGGCATAATATGCTGATATAGCAGTTAGGATACCCGTTTGGATAATAGTATGCCAATAAAGCACCTAGTAGAGACTGGGGACTGAAAATTCGGAGAGTGCTGGACTAGAACTGATGACAATGAACCGGATACAAAACACAAAATAAATAAAAAAAATTTTTTTTTTTTTTTTACTTTATAATAAATAGTAAATCAATATAACCTATTTACTGTCGGGAAGTGTATGTATGGAAGAGTCGTCTTGTAAAAAATTTTTAGACTCTGTTCCCAAAGGGAAAAAGAGTCTATTGGATTTGTGCAATGTCCGTCTTGCTGTCTGTCCGTCTGTCCGTCTGTCTGTATGAACTCGCAGCATTTGGACACTATAGAAGCTAGAGACTTGTAATTTGGAATATATACTCGTGTGTATCCGCGTATTAAGACTAAAACGCTGTTATTTTAGTCAATATTGCAGTCTAAGAAATGGGATTTAGAATATATATTCGTGTACACCACGCGGACGTTTAAAGATATAGATTATATATCTACGCCCATTGTGGGCGTGGCAAATCGGATAAAACTATATCTTCTACAGTTTTGAAGCTAGAGCATCAAAATTTGGCATGTGGGTTACTTTTGATCTTCCCTTAAGTTAGATATACCCACGCCCCCTGGGAGCGTACCAAATCGGGAATATATATATAGCGATTTCTATAAATCTTATAATATTTTGAGCGTATTAAGAGCTAGAGACTTAAAATTTGGAATACATGTGCAAGTAGATCACTCGGAATCAAAAATATATATTATAGATATTTACGCCCATTAAGGGCGTGGCAAATCTTATAAAACTGTATCTCCTACAGTTTTGGAGCTAGAGCGTCCAAATTTTGCATGTGGGATACTGTTGACCTCCTTAAGATAAGTCAAAAGTTGTGTATCCACGTCTTCTGGGGGCGTGACAAATCGGGAATTACTATATCTTTTACTAAAACCGTGATAATTTCGGCAAAATTTGTCGAAGAGTTGGGACTTGGAATATATATACTAGTATCCTAAATCTACCCAAAAATATACGTTATATACAGCTACGCCCATTTGAAGCGTGGCAAATAGGGTAAAACTGTATCTCCTACAGTCTTAGACGTAGAGCATCCAAATTTGACATGTGGGTTACTGTTCATGAAATTTAAATTTACGAAAAAAAAAAATAACAATAATCATAATGTAAGCCTCCGTAAAACAAATTCTAGTTGACCTAACTGGAGATTGAAGCAGGGTCTTCGCTACCACAACGCAAGTCTGTTTAACCAAATCAAAACACTTCCAAACTCAGTTTGGCATATAGTCGTGGAAGAGACGCCGTGGTGTAGTGGGTAGAGTCGCTGGCATGCGAAGCGCGTGACCCAGGTTCGATTCCCATCGCTGCCGCGTGATATTATCATTTAATAAAATGTTTTTTTTTTTTATTTTTTTATAACTTTTATGTTACTTAATGGATTTTGATAAAACTTTCTGCATAAATCCTTATATTTTATTAAAAATACGGTTTTACCTAAAAAATAAAAAAAAATGTAAATGTGGCTTTATTTGCAACTGAACTTTTATTAAATTGATTTTGTGAAATGTGGAGCCAGTATCCAAAATATATAAAAACCAAAATAGTATTTTATTTTAAAAAAGCTATATGTAAAATTTTATGACTGTAGCTAAATTGATGTAAAAGACATGCTCAAAAAAGGAATCTCAATAATCTCGCATTCAAACATACGGAAAGACGGACGGCCGGTCTACATATTTATTGAGCCTACACACCTTTAACAGGAACAGAGTCTGACGCAGTCGGTGGCGCCCGACTGCAACGTTCTTACTTGCTATATATAATTTTGTAATTATTTTTTATATATAATTTTTTTTTTTTGTAGTCAGTATGGCCTGTTGACTTTATGGACAGCGTATAGTAATAAGCAAAAATTATTTATTATTATTTTTTATTTTAAAATTTTTTTGTATTTTGTTGAAGTGAATGTACTCTTTTGACTGGACTGCAGGGTATGGAAATTACATATGTTTATATGTATGTACGCACAGCTGGAGTGCTGCCAGCCAAAAATATTACTACTCAGAGAGAGAGGCTGGAGTCAGCTGGATGGAGAGTGGCGGCAACTCGCAACTATGCACATATATACATACATATATATGGAGTGAAATGTAAAAACATATGAAAAAAAGTGCAATTGCCGAAAACGCAAGAGAGATGAGAAGTTAATGGCGGAATTATTACACTTATTTACATATGTACATAGGGATACATATGTATATGTATATTCGATGGATGGAGCTCTGATTTGTATATATGTATGTATGTCTATATGTATATGTAGGCAGTTGCCGCGCAAACCAAAGGAAAAATGGAAGGTGCTCTGAAAATTGCACGGGTTTGGGCAGTTAGACCACGTAATTTACATATAGAGACACACATATACACATTCAGTTTAGCATTTAATTATCTAGAATTGGATGAGGCTATGTCCACCGTTGCGATCGGGGCGTCAATGACGATGCAGTTGAAAAGATCTGGCTCGAAGGACCAAATGTTTGTGGCGGGGTGGCACAGCTCTCTTATTTGTTGGAGTGTGCAGCAAATAATACACAGTTTATTAAATATATATTGTATATTTAATATTTGTCCATGAAATCTTCAATTTCATTATTTGGTGTAGCAACGCGCATTATAACTGACCAGAGTAGATGTTTCAAGCACACAGCTCTGGAATTTTGTTGTTTAAACAATATAAAACTTCATTTAATTGCGACTGGGGCAAGTCGTGCTAATGGACAGGTTGAGCACGTAATGAGTACGCTCAAAAATCTGTTAGCCGCAGTTGAATTTGAAAGTTGTGATGAGGATTTTAATGATATTGAAAAAGAAGCTGTTGAAAGATACAAAATTTCTGATAAGAAAAGTTGTAGGAATTGGTCATAATGCAATCACAAGTGCAAAACAAAAGTTTTGATCATGGCGTGTGGCGCATAGGATATTTGAAATGTGAAAAACGAGGAGACACACCAAACTGAACTAGACCCAAAATTTAAGAGACCATTTTTGGTAATAGAGGTTTGAGATGGTGACAGATACAGATTGCATCTGTTATCAATAGTTTTGTCTTAAAGACGTTCTTTCGAAAGCCATACATAACAGGGAAGTGAAACAGCGATCATGTGTTGTGTTGTCAGTGTTGAATTAACAGTCTTTTAACAAAATGTTGTTATGAAGATATTAGAAAATTTCCGGAAGAAGTGTTCCGCAAGAGTTGGATATTGACAGGGAAGATTCAATTTAGTCAAAGGGCCAAGTGGGGACTAATCCGTCCAAGTGAGACGATGTTTATCCCTCCAAGTGAGGCGATAAGTCCGTTATAGCGCGACAACAGCGTTGCAGCGCTGTCGTCGAATGTGGTTAGGTACAGGTAGACAAACGGAAACGAGGCTGTCGAATTTAAAATCACAAAGCCAGCGCAATGAAACTCACTACGCCTTAAAGAAAAATGGAAAGTGAGCGTTCTTTAACAATAAAACCTATTTTCTTTATGTTTTTTATTATAGCTACCGGCTTGACATTTTACAAAATCAAAAATAGTAACTAATTAATTTTTAAGAAAAAACGTTTTTAAAATAAAATATATATTTTAAATGCTGAACTATCTACTGAAAAATCTTTGTTATTAAGATGCCTGCAGTCTCATCAGCGCAAATAACTATATATTACAACAACTATTCAACTGATGTCAACTGTAAAATTAATGTGCGGTTGATATCTATATAGCTGACCTAGAATAATTCTTTTATTAAACTGTTTTCGTTGATTTACTAAAACAAAACCCAACAACACACTTATTGTAACATTGTTTCTTTACCAGCGTCTAGTCGATTTTTTCTTTGCTAAAAATTGTAAATAAACGAATATTGTCAACGATCACAACATGCTGGTCAACTAAAAAACGGCTATTAGTGCAGCATCAGAAAGAAAGCTTCCAAATATCATTTAGGCCTTTTAAGAATCAGTGTGCTAAGAACTTAAACATATTAAGAAATCATATTTTATACGGTCTTTGAAATTAATGCAAATTTTTAAAAACCTTCAAGAAACAATAACAATCATAAGGAATGGAAAATTTAAAATCATTCAAAAAGAAAGTTTCAACTTGGCTATGGCATTAAAAGTTGAAAATGAATTTGAAAACCGTATTTTATTTTTAATACCCTTGCAAAAAGGGTTTATTAATTTTGGTCAGAAGGTTCCAAGAGAAGGAAGCATCTCCGCCATATAAAGTATATATATTCTTGATCAGCAGACGAGCTGAGTTGATATAGACACGTCCGTCTGTCTGTCTGTCCTTCTGTCTGTCTGTCCGTCTGCCTGGAGCTGCAGACAACGCCGTCGCTATCTCGCCATTTTAGAGCCGAGCCAATGGCGATACTTCCTGGCTCGAAGAAAACGGCTGAATTAGCAAGCGGCAGTAATACGCCCAAGAGGTTGAGGGATTCTGCTCCAGAGCAGCGGAAAACTCCCTCGAAGAAACCGAGGCACCAGAAGCCATGCTTTGTCACTTAGCAAGAGCACAAAATACAGAACCGAAGAACAGCAGGTCACAAAACGTACCAGAGTAGATCCGATTGGAATAACGGGAGTATATGGCTGTTCTTATGCATAGTAAAGTCGCTTCGAACAGATTTTAGTGGTCAACAGAGGGCCACTGTCACGCTTCCAGTGACAAAAGCCAAGGAGCTGCACCATATATATCTTAAACGGCTCTCCCATAGCCTGTCGTCTCCGAGTCACTTCGTCTTTCAAATTTTTAAAGTAATCTCGTCGTAAGAAGTACTCCTCAAAATTTGAGACGAAGGTCGACCATGACGTCCACTGTCTATTGTTGGCTATGTACCATTTTAACGCCATACCTTTCAGCAGCTTCGGCATAGCTCTCGGGACCAGGTCCAGCTCTAGGCCGTATGTATCCGCCGACCATTCGCGTCAGCGACGCCCAGCTGATCAGCCAGATCAGCTGATCTGACCTGACGCTTAGAGCGAGCTTTCCGTCTCCATCTGAGAGCAAGCTTTGCGTTGTAACGCTTTAACTTCGTCAACGCAACTCTGCGCATCATAAATTCTTCTTTGTAAACGGACAAATATTAAATATACGATATATATTTAATAAACTGTGTATTATTTGCTGCACACCCCAACAACTAAAAAAGCTGTGCCACCCCGCCACCAAACATTGGTCCTTCGAGCCGGACCTTTTCAACTCGTCATTGACGCCCCGATCTGCTCGCCCCAGCTACGCAACGGTGGACATAACCTCGTCCAATTCCAGATAAGTAAATGCTAATCTGAATGTGTATATGTGTGTCTCTATATGTAAATTCCGTGGTCTAACTGCCCAAACCCGTGCAATTTTCAGAGCACCTTCCATTTATCCTTTGGTTTGCGCGGCAACTGCCTACATATTCATATAGACTTACATACATATATACAAATCAGAACTCCATCCATCGAATATAGATATACATATGTATCCCTATGTACATATGTAAATAAGTGTAATAATTCCGCCATTAGATTCTCATCTCTCTTGATTTTTTATGTTTTTTTATGTTTGTACATTTCACTCCATACATATATATGTATGTACATATGTGCATAGTTGCGAGTTGCCGCCACTCTCCATCCAGCTGACTCCAGCCTCTCTCTCTCTGAGTAGTAATACTTTTGGCTGGCAACACTCCAGCTGTGCGTACATACATATAAACATCAGTAATTTCCATACCCTGCAGTCCAGTCAGAAGAGTACATTGACTTCAACAATACAAAAATTTTAAAATAAAAAATAATAATAATAAATAATTTTTGTTTATTACTCTACGCTATCCATAAAGTCAACAGGCCATACTGACTACAAAAAAAAAAAAAATTTAATAAAAAAAAAAAAAGCAAAATTATATGTAAAAATTTGTTACAAGACGACACTTCCATACATACACTTCCCGACAGTCAATAGGTTATATTAAATTTTTAGACTCTGTTCCCAAAGGGAAAAAGAGTCTATTGGATTTGTGCAATGTCCGTCTTGCTGTCTGTCCGTCTGTCCGTCTGTCCGTCTGTCCGACTGTCCGTCTGTCCGTCTGTCCGTCTGTCCGTCTGTCCGTCTGTCTGTATGAACGCGCAGCATTTGGACACTATAGAAGCTAGACACTTGTAATTTGGAATATATACTCGTGTGTACCCGCGTCAGATCAAGTTTGAGTATTTTTCCGATACGCCCACAGGGGGCGTGGCAAATCGGGAAATGCTATATCTATTAAGACTAAAACGCTGTTATTTTAGTCAATATTGAAGTCTAAGAAATGGGATTTAGAATATATATTCGTGTACACCACGCGGACGTTTTAAGATATAGATTATATATCTACGCCCATTGTGGGCGTGGCAAATCGGATAAAACTATATCTTCTACAGTTTTGAAGCTAGAGCATCCAAATTTGGCATGTGGGTTACTGTTGACCTTCCCTTAAGTTAGATCAAAAAGTTATATACCCACGCCCCCTGGGGGCGTACCAAATCGGGAATATATATATAGCGATTTGTATAAATCTTATAATATTTTAAGCGTATTAAGAGCTAGAGACTTGAAATTTGGAATACATGTGCAAGTAGATCACTCGGAATCAAAAATATATATTATAGATATTTACGCCCATTAAGGGCGTGGCAAATCGGATAAAACTGTATCTCCTACAGTTTTGAAGCTAGAGCGTCCAAATTTTGCATGTGGGATACTGTTGACCTCCTCTTAAGATAAGTCAAGTTATGTATCCACGTCTTCTGGGGGCGTGGCAAATCGGGAATTACTATATCTTTTACTAAAACCGTGATAATTTCGGCAATATTTCCGTCAAAGAGTTGGGACTTGGAATATATATACTAGTATCCTACCTCTACCCAAAAATATATGTTATATATAGCTACGCCCATCTGGGGCGTGGCAAATAGGGTAAAACTGTATCTCCTACAGTCTTAGACGTAGAGCATCCAAATTTGACATGTGGGTTACTGTTCATGAAATTTAAATTTACGAAAAAAAAAATAATTTATTGAGTCTACACACCTTTAACAGGAACAGAGTCTGACGCAGTCGGTGGCGCCCGACTGCAACGTTCTTAGTTGTTTTAAATTTATTTTGTGTTTTGTATCCGGTTCATTGTCATCAGTGCTAGTCCAGCACTCTCCGAATTTTTAGTCCCCAGTCTCTACTAGGTGCTTTATTGGCATACTATTATTCAAACGGGTATCCTTACTGCTATATCAGCATATTATGCCAACTGGGGGCGAGGTTCCGATTCCGACTGCTAAGAAAACTCCATCGACTCTATTTCCGACCTCTGGGTCTAAATCCAGAACCGCCTCTGCTTCTCCTACGATCCGCAGTAAGCCTGTGGCACTCAAGCCTTCTCCGCGCATCACGCCATCCGCTGCTGTAGTTACGCCATCATCAAAGTGTCATTCCGCCAGCTCCCGAAATCTTCAAATTTCGGCTCCTAAAAGACTTTTACGGTCCTCAGTGCAAAGGACATGCCGATGGCCAGGTTCCAAACTTTCACAACGAAAGTAAGGTGCAACCAGCAAGGTTACAAGCTGTGTTCGAAAGAGAACCACCCGATCCGCCTATGCCCTCGTTTTCTGGAAATGTCAGTAAACGAGTCTTCAACATAAAACAGTATAGACTATGTCTGAACCGTTTTGGCCGAGCATCAATTAAAAGATTGCACCAATGCGTATAACTGCCGCACTTGCAAGGGACGTCACAATACACTTCTGCATCGAGACGTCCCCTCCGCATCGCTTTCTTCCATTCCACTCCTTCAACTTCACCTACGCACGTGCAAAATTGTTTTGCCTCCAACACGCAAGGCGTCTTACTAGGAACCGCCCTAGTGAATATATCACACCTGAGGGCCAACTATCCAGTGCGCGTGTTGATAGATTCTGGATCTGAAGCATCCTTTATCTCCAAACGCATGTTCAATGCGATCAACCGCCTCTCAGCTTGGTTTCAGCTCACGTGAATGGGCTTAACCAAGCAATCTCCGCCCAATCAAAGAAGTTAGCCTATGTTGCATATTGAGACTTCGGCCTTTGTCCTTCCAAGCATAACAGGCAATCTCCCCTCCTACTCTATCCAACGAAATTTGCTAAGAGATCTGCCTAATATGCCGTTGGCCGACCCCAATTTTCACCAAAATTCGGAAATTGACGTCCTCATTGAAGCGGATATCCTACCGTCCATCCTCTGGAAGGGCGTCAAAACCAACATTTGTGGTACGCTTCTTGGGCAAGAAACTATCTTCGGATGGGTTCTCAGTGGTCGCTTATCCACTTTATCCACTTCTTAACCAAAATCAATTTTCTTATGCGAATCGAATATCCGTAGATCGACATTTCCCGTCGGAAGGTCCCCACACTCCGATTGCTGCGCCAGCAATCCACGGAAAGTCCATGTCCTTGGTCAATCGCTGGAAGCGCCACACATCCATAACCCGACCCGCTTGTAGAAGATTGAAGGAAGATACGAGACGAAAAATACAAGCGACGAGGAATTAAGGACCATTTTATTTTCCTTTTGCAAATATATTCCAAGAGGGGCGGAATGTTCGCGTCAGCGACTCCCAGCTGATCAGCCAGATCAGCTGATCTGACCTGACGCTTAGAGCGAACTTTCCGTCTCCATCTGAGAGCAAGCTTTGCGTTCTAACGCAAGCTTGCAACAGACTCCAGTAGCTTAGAAGCTCTTTTAACTGAGTCAACGCAACTCTGCGCATCATAAATGCATTATTGTAAACGGACAAATATTAAATATACAATATGTATTTAATAAACTGTGTATTATTTGCTGCACACCCCAACAAATAAGAGAGCTGTGCCACCCCGCCACAAACACACCTGTTCCAAAAACTCCAGTGACTTCGTTGTTCCATGGAATCGGAAGCCCCACGCTCGCACCTGTTTAGCCACCTTAGAATATTCGGGTGCCGTTGGAATCACTCCCCGTGTCCTCACCTCAGGCTGTGGAGTCGAGGTGGCTCCCCAGTGTCTCTGTTGCCGATCCTGTAGGCGCGTGGCCGCACTCGTCGATGGTATACTGAGTCTCGCCATGTTGTCCATGCCATCTATCTCCTCGCTCTCTTCCTCTACTGCACTTCCTCTCTTGCAGGCGTCATTTGTCATTACCCATTCTGCATCGCGTCGAGTGTGGCTGACAGGCTTACGTCAAACTCGCAGCCATATCGCAGCACATCCTCTTTTTTAGGTTATATACCCACGTTCGTACCATTTTGATCACTGTCGATGTTTTTCACTTTTATTATTATCGAAAGGCCCCACGTTGGGCACCAGTTGTAACGAACCTTCGGTTATTCCGAGTTTAAGCCGGGCTGAGTTCAGTCGACTGTGTGTTCGTGCCAACAATATTTGTATTTGTAGGCACCTGGCGATAATAATAAGTCTTTTATGGTTTTATGTTTATGAGCGGTATATTTTGCACTTCGTTGTGCTTATGTTATTTGTTCACAATTTTATTTATATTGCCTGAGGTACTCCTGCTATCCTCAAGGACTCGCCTCCTATAGGCACACTTGGCTGCGTGATCCGCTATTTGCGAAGGCACTCCGGCTTTCCGAGTGCGATACGTCTCTCTTGCACGTAAAGGATTCGCTCTGGTACCCTAGGTTATCGCCAGGATTCGCTGCTGTATACTCTGGCGTTTCGCACGAATTTCATACAGGCTCTCCTACTGGCTGGCTTCCCCTCGAGCACTCCTACGTATTCGCAAGAGACAGTGTACGCACTCCGAGTCCGCACGGCTACACCGTAAATAGCACTCACACACTCCAAGATTCGCTAAAGCTGCCTACGGGAGGACCTACTTCGTCCTGGACCAGGGCCTGCTTATGGTGCTCGTGTCCACTTAACGGTGCCACCGCTTGATTCTCCAGAACATTCCATTCGCCGAAGGCCCGTTATCTTGGCGCCTTTGTATGTCTGGCGTATTATAATTTTGTTGTTCAAACAATATAAAACTGCATTTAATTGCGACTGGGGCAAGTCGTGCTAATGGACAAGTTGAGCACGTAATGAGAACGCTCAACAATCTGTTAACCGCAGTTGAATTTGAAAGTTGTGATGAGGATTTTAATGATATTGAAAAAGAAGCCGTTGAAAGATACAAAATTTCTGATAAGAAAAGTTGTAGGAATTGGTCATAATGCAATCACAAGTGCAAAACAAAAGTTTTGATCATGGCGTGTGGCGCATAGGATATTTGAAATGTGAAAAACGAGGAGACACACCAAACTGAACTAGACCCAAAATTTAAGAGACCATTTTTGGTAATAGAGGTTTGAGATGGTGACAGATACAGATTGCATCTGTTATCAATAGTTTTGTCTTAAAGACGTTCTTTCTTTGTTATGAAGATATTAGAAAATTTCCGGAAGGAAGTGTTCCGCAAGAGTTGGATATTGACAGGGAAGATTCAATTTAGTCAAAGGGCCAAGTGGGAACTAATCCGTCCAAGTGAGACGATGTTTATCCGTCCAAGTGAGGCGATAAGTCCGTTATAGCGCGACAACAGCGTTGCAGCGCTGTCGTCGAATGTGGTTAGGTACAGGTAGACAAACAGAAACTAGGCTGTCGAATTTAAAATCACAAAGCCAGCGCAATGAAACTCACTACGCTTTAAAGAAAAATGGAAAGTGAGCGTTCTTTAACAATAAAACTATTTTCGTTTTGTTTTTTATTATAGATACCGGCATCTGTTATCAAGCAAGCGAATATATAAATATGTTGAAAGTTATTTTTTATGTTGTCTTAAGTTTATTGAGAATGAATATGAATATTAAACTTATAATGATAGTTTCGTATGAAAGACGTTCTTTCGAAAGCCACACACAACAGAGAAGTGAAACGATCTTTATCCGTCCAAGTGAGGCGATGTTTATCCGTTCAAGTGAGATGATGATGGAAATAATAAATTAAGTTTGAAATTTAGCTTACAAGAAATGTAAAATTGACAAAATATTATTTAAATTTTGCAAGTTGAATAAATGATATATCGAAATATGAATTTGTTAATATTAAGAAATGAAAAATTGATTGACAATATTATTTAAATTTATTATTAAGTTGAATAAATGAAATATCGAAATATGAATTTGTTAATATTATGAATGAAATTTGGGTACACGAGGCCGTGTAAATGTCAGAATGGCCGTGTCGGAGCGTACTGTGTGCACGCACTGTATGCGCGTGTTGCTGCGTACTGTATGTGTTAGTGTATGGGTATTCTGTTTAGGTACAGGTAGAGAAACAGAAACGAGGCTGTCGAATTTCAAATCAGAAAGCCAGCGCAATAAACTCACTATCTACTTAAAAATCTTTGCTATTAAGCTGCTTGCAGTCTCAACTGCGCAAATAACTATATATTACAACAACTATTCAAATGATATCAACTGCAAAACTGATGTGCGGTTGATATCTATATAGCTGATCTAGAATAATTCTTTTATTAAACTGTTTTCGTTGTTTTACTAAAACAAAACCCAACAACACACGTCAAGTTCATTGACTGCTAAGACCACTATTTATTGCAACATTGTTGCTTTACCAGCGTCTAGTCGATTTTCTCTTTACTAAAAATTGTAAATAAACGAATATTGTCAACGATCACAACATGCTGGTCAACTAAAAAACGGCTATTAGTGCAGCATCAGAAAGAAACCTTCCAATTATCATTTTAGCGTTGGAAGAATCAGTGTGCTAAGAACTTAAACATATTAAGAAATCATATTTTATACGGTCTTTGAAATTAATGCAAATTTTTAAAAACCTTCAAGAAACAACAACAATCATAAGGAATGGAAAATTTGAAATCGTTCAAAAAGAAAGTTTCAACTTGGCTATGGCATTAAAAGTTGAAAATGAATTTAAAAACCGTATTTTATTTTTATACCCTTGCAAAAAGGGTATAGTAATTTTGGTCAGAAGTTTGCAAGAGAAGGAAGCATCTCCACCATATAAAGTATATATATTCTTGATCAGCAAGACGAGCTGAGTTGATATAGCCATGTCCGTCTGTCCGTCTATCCGTCTGTATGTCCGTCTGTCTGTCCGTCTGTCTGTCTGTCTGTCCGTCTGTCCTTCTGTCTGTCCGTCTGCCTGGATCAACAAAATCTCCTCCGAGACTATAAGAGCTGTTTCCGAAACGCTGTTTCAAATGCCAGAACTTTGGGCATGTGTAAGCTTGTTTTAATCTTTAGCATAAGCTTCTATATTATATAACTGGTTAATATTATCTATATTTTTAAAGTATTTTATCAAATTACTTCGTTTACTGAAAACTAACTAAATTATATTATGTGAAGCCATACATCCGAATCTGTTTTGTAGACAGATTATATGAACGAATGTATTCAAAAATGTTTTATGACTTCTTTCGTTCCAATTGTAAGTGGTGGTGTGCTGTAGACGTAATGTTGTCTATTTTTAAGTATTGGCACAAGTCATTAATTGTGGAATTTCTATATTCAGTTCCCGTTTCCGTAATTGATTGGACCGAACTTTAGTATAATGGATTCAAATATCGATTGTCCAACTGTATTCGCGATCTTGTTTGGAATCGGAATAGCTACAAGATATTTAGTTAAATCACAAATTAGGGTAACCGCATATTCGTTACCGGATTTAGGTAGTGGACCTATAGTGTCTACTGTCATTCTATCACACGAAACTCATGGGGTGCCTGTAATGGTAATAGAGGCCTTTTTATGTATCATTGTTTTTGACGTCAGGCAACTCGGACATCTTTTAATGTACTCTTTAATTATGATTTGTTATATTTTGAATAGAGTCACTGGCTTGAGTAGCGCCACTTAATGATTTTAAATTTTTATTGCCCATTTTTTAAAAGTTTCTATTGAAACTGATTCAACGACCCTTTTCGCTCGGTGCCACTCTGAGTTGTCTGCTTTGAGTATACCGGCTTGAAGATTTCGAGATTTCCATTAGAGTGAAAAATCGCTACATCAATTCTTGCTATATCTTTATTTCCATGTTTCAATAAACACGTACATTCTGTTATTCGCAAGGTCACTTCTTTTGTCACTACCTCGTCATTAGTAATGACATCGTTGGGCTTACAAGCATTTTCAAGAGATTGCCTAGGCAGATCTACTTGTTCATATGCTGCGCAGGAATTGTTCTGACTACTTTGTTTTCTGTGTAGTGACTTTTAATATATCGCAAGAAATATTTTGAGTTCGTTAATTGTGATGCGTGTCAGCTTAGAGCTGGGGATTATCATGGAAAATTAATATGTAAGTGGTCAGTGGTCTGGTTGAAAATGAGATTTTGCCCAATGAATTGCTGCTAATTCCTGTTCTGTAGAAATACTCTTATTGAGCTGTTTATCCATAAGTTTGAGTCAACATTGCTCCATAAGCATGCTTACTTGTATCTGTTATTATTCAAAATTATTTAACAAAATTTAAATATTTTAGTAGAGTAGGTTTCATTAGGGCTTTCTTTAAATAATCGAATGCTTTTTGCCATTAATCAGACCACTCAAACTTTCCGCCTTTCCTAGTTAATTTTGATACATGATGTGAGTAATTCGCAAAGTTTTTAATAAGACGTCTGTATAAGTTACAAAATGCAACAAAATCTGCTAGCGCTGTCAGCTTCAATTGAGACTAGGTATTTTTCGATATAATAGTATTTTTGTCATCTGGAAAAATACTTTGATCAGTACACTGATGACCTAAGAAAGTCACTTCGTGCCTGAAAAATGAGCATTTTTCTGGGTGCAGTTTAAGGTTGTAACTTCTACTACATAAGTCAAAAACATCTGTTATTGATCATGTGTTTTTCAGAACAAGCAATTACTATAAGGTCATCCATTTATACGACTGAAAACGCGATTGTCATCCTTCTTTAAAAAGAATTCGAAGCTATTTTCAGACCAAAACGTAATCGCATAAACAATATGAGCCATTGCTCCTTAAAAAAGACGCAATATTTCTTCAACTTTCTTCAAGCTCTATTTGTGAAATCCTGACATTGACATTTAGGCTTATGTGGATTGTATAGAAAATTTATTCCTAGTTTTGCACATATCGCTAAACCTCTAACGTTAGGCCTAAAGAAAAATTCCACAATTAATACAAAGGATGTTTTTTATAAACAAGCACTTGAGAAATTAAAATTTCTTATAACTAAAGACCCAATTTTAATATACCCTGACTTTAAAAAAGAATTTAAAGCTACTTCAGATGCTAGTAACGTAGCATTAGGAGCCGTCCTTTCCCAAGAAGTGAAACCAATTTGTTTCGCTAGTCGAATTCTAAACAATCATGAAGAAAATTACAGTACGATAGAAAAAGAATTATTAGCTATTGTATGGGCTGTAGAATACTTTAGACCCTACTTATATGGAAGAAAGTTTGAGGTATTGAGCGATCATAAACCTCTAGTATTGTTAAGTAACATATAAAAACCAAATATTAAATTACAAAGGTGGAAGACAAAGCTTAGCGATTACGATTTTAACATTAAGTATATACAAGGAAAAGAAAATTATGTAGCGGATGCGTTGTCTAGAATACATATAAACAAGTACTAATACTAAGATAGACTAATAACAACAATACATAGTGCACAAGAATATAGTTATGACCATATACGAATAACCGAAAGACCATTGAATTTCTTCGACAGACAAATAAAATTTATTAAACTTACAATTAACTTCTGCATAAGTTTGAATGTCTTGAAGAAATCTGAAGTTTTCATAGTTTTTTTCAGGGTTTTTAATTCGGTGTTAATTAATCGTATATTTTCTCTTTGGAATATTCTGAAGTCATTCTCGTCTTCTTAGTGGAATACGTTCAGACATTCAAACTTATGCAGAAGTTAATTGTAAGCTGCTGGAAGAATCGTATCAACAGGCCCGGAGATTTTGTCATTTGGAGCACAAGCTGAATCGTTCGCCAGATCTGTGGAGCCAGTAATCGGCATTCATCAAGGGGTATCTCAAATAAGCCCACATGTCACGCATTCCTGCCGTTTCGTTTCGTCGCTGTAGGTACTTTCATCCACATCATTGCGTTTTGAAGGAGGACAATACAACTACGAAGCTTCGAGTTGTTTTTGATGGCTGTGCAGTTACTACTACTGGATATTCGTTGAATGAAGTCCTAATGGCAGACTCTGTCATTCAACCAAAAATGATTGATATATTATTGCGTTTTCGATCGTATCACGTTGCACTTACTGGAGATATTTGAAAGATGTATCGTTGCGTGAAGGTAGCCGAAGCTGACAGCTGCCTGCAATGCATACTATGGAAGGATATACCCGAAGCTGAGTTGGTGGCATTTAAACTTGAGACTGTAACGTATGGAACAAAGCTTGCTTCATTCTTGTCTGTACGCGCTCTTCATCAGCTTGCTAATGACGAGCAAGGTGCATACCCACTCGGAGCTGACTATTGCGTGACATTTTTATGTCGACGACTTAATTTCGGAATGTTGCTCAATTGAAGAAGCAAGAAATGTAATGCAGCAAACATTGGATATTTTGGCTCGTGGAAATTTTAAGCTTCGGAAGTGGTGTTCACGCCATCCCAGGGTAAGTGACATCATAGCAGATTCCGATAGGAAGTCATTTCTAAAGTTTAATGATGCCAGTCCGGCAGAGCTAGTCACTGTCAGTGATTTCCCGAAGGTGAGCTGAAAGCAAGGATTTTATTATTGGTAGAGAGACGCTATAAAATTTAATATAATTATGACAGAGGACATGAAACGAATTGTGCAAAGAATAATCTGTTGTGCACACAGTTAAACTTGAATTCCCTAAAAGAAAGATGGAGCCTATGTCACCAATAATCAACTTATGTAGAATCATAACACATAGAGAAGTTCTAAGGTTGATTAACGAAGGAAGATTCAGAAGAATACTAGGGTAGGATAGAAAACGTAGATCGGAGTCCCAATTCAATCCACGTAAAGCAAAGATTAAGGATTGTTTAGTCTTATACTGTGGAGACCAAATGCAAGAACACTACTGAAGGATTGAGCACACAAGCGAAATGCAAAACAATATTGATGAAATATACATCAACAAACCGGACTTTATAATAAACACTATTAATATTTTACGGATATCAGTAGATAGGAAATGTATGTTCTGGATCTTTATGGGTATGATTTATGGGTTTTTCTTGGAAGTGGTTTTAAATGGGTTTTTTTTTATTAAAGTATCGGGTTACACTTCTTAAAGTGAGGATAGAGAGGGGGTATGTTAGGGGGATGTTGGGGTGTCATATTTATAAACAATATTTGAGTACAGTTTTTTAGAGTGATGTTAGAGAGGGGGGTATGATTAGAGGGGGTGTATGTTCGGGTGACATATTAAATAAACAGGAAGAGTTAGTAATTGTTTTTTTAGTGGCGCATAAAATTCTTGGATGTGTGAATGATCCCTGTCGGCTCGCTAAAGCAGCATAAACATATTTGGGTTGATCGTTGTATATATATTTAGTACATACATATATGTCTGTATATTTGTGGCTTGTGTTGGTTTCGGGTTGCGTTATTTTTGGGCATGCAAGATCAATGCATACATACAAACATACATATGCATATATACATATATATTAAATATTAGGGTTGGTTGTCAAGTGGTATGCAAGATCAAACATACAAACATACATACATGCATATATACATATATATTAAATATCAATGTCAATGTCGTAGGAGCTGTATACATACATACATACATACACATTTTTTATGTGTAAAGTGTGGATAGAAAGGAGGGGCTTGATTAGAGGGGTGTATTTGGGGAATTTGTATTTCATATACATACATACGTAAATACAGACTACATACACACACATAGATATTATACATACATAATGTATGTACTAAATATGTATGTATCTGAATGTAAAGTTTTCTGTAAACAGTACCAAATGGAGCTATCATTTGAGGGCAAATGAGCACAAGGCAAATGCATGTAAGCCCTTGGATGCGTGCGTGAGTGCAAAATATCGAGTGCTTTCCACAATCTCATGTCGACGTATCGCTATGAGAGTGATAATAGCAACCCCAGCGTCAGCAGAGAAATGATACAATATTCTGAGGACTTTCTCGGCCCAAGCGGGGGCTTCTCTGATACCAACATTGGAACGATGTCTGGAGATCCATGCAGCTTGTAAAGTACATTTCGAGCTGCTCGGAGAGGACATGAAAATGAAGGATAATGAGATGACGCTTATGATTAAATCCCATCAGACATCAATGACTGTGGCTACAATAATACCGATGTGTTTTGCTTCAAATGGGCACTGATATCAGCGCTGAAGCCAGCTCAATCTAACAGCAATCGATGTTTTTCGTTCAACATTTCTGATATAAAGAGCCCTTCAATTCAAATAGATTCTTTCGTTAAGTGAATTTCGAAAATCTAAAATTTCCACTCAAAGTCCAAGACATACGAAAACTTGAGAAACAAAATCGTGGGCTGAGTGTAAACTTTTTTGGATATGATTCAGAAATAGGTAGGGTAATTGGACCCCTGTACCTCACTTCGCAGAAACAGCAGATACATATAAACCTACTACTTCTGGAGGGCGAAAATATTTCCCATTATGTTTGGATTAAGAGCTTAACAATGTATGTGTGTGTGTGTGTGTGTTTTGCATTTTAAAGATGAATAAAAAATATGTTCTTATCTTTAACAGACTTGTGCGTAGTCAGCTAACTTCGCATACATCAACACTATACTTCTGCGATGTATGTCTCATCTATTTGTTTCACTAACTGTCTAAATAGCATATCAGTGCCATTTGCTGAGTATGCGGATTTTGAATGCATAAATGAATGCATGAGTGAGAATGTAATAAATGTAAACGAACATATGCCTTTATCATATGCCTATTATTTAAAATGCTCAATCGACTCAAGACTTAATAAATTTGCAATGTATACGGCGGAAAAAAATGTCAGCATCCATTTTATAAATTCATTAATTGCTAATATTACAATGGTTTACACGAGTCATCTAAATAGCATAGTGCCGTTAGTGATGAGTCCGGCAGATGAGAAAATCTTTACAGATGCAGTTTATTTTTCATATTTGTAATAAGCCTTTATTAAGCGACAGAGTTAGAGACCATCACCATTTGAATGGATCTTTTAGAGGAGCAGCACACAATGCGTGCAATCTTAATTACAAAGTCCCCACTTTTATAAACATTTTCTTGCATAATTTCTCTGAATATGATGCACATTTGCTTGTGCGAGAATTATCTAAAGTACCGGGCGGCATTAAAGTTCTCCCTCTTCATAAGGAACTTTACATTTCTGTATCAAAATTTATATATATTGCTGAGACGAGAATAGAATTACGATTTTTAGATTCATTTCGTTTTATGCCCGCAAGTCTAGATACTTTGAGCTCCAATTTGGAATTAAAAGATTTGCCAACTACCAAGGGCTTTTTCCCCCAAGATGATGATGGCGGTCTGGTGAATTTAATTGGCAGAAAAGGTGTATTTCCATATGCGTATCTGACGTATGACCGCCTGCATGAGAATTCTTTGACGTCAAGAGAACAGTTTTTCGATAGACTATCGAATAGCGAGTGCTCAGCTCAGATTATCAGCATGCTCAAAGCGTTTGGGAAACCTTCCACTGTCAGACACTTAAAGACTATATGGAAATATATTTGAAGACCGAT
>JAWNOY010000328.1:0-16593 GCA_035045545.1 Drosophila gaucha
TTCAAGTCTCTAGCTCTTAATACGCTCAAAATATTATAAGATTTATACAAATCGCTATATATATATTCCCGATTTGGTACGCCCCCAGGGGGCGTGGGTATATAACTTTCTGATCTAACTAAAGGGAAGGTCAACAGTAACCCACATGCCAAATTTGGATGCTTTAGCTTCAAAACTGTAGAAGATATAGTTTTATCCGATTTGCCATGCCCACAATGGGCGTAGATATATAATCCATATCTTAGAACGTCCGCGTGGTGTACACGAATATATATTCTAAATCCCATTTCTTAGACTTCAATATTGACGAAAATAACAGCGTTTTAGTCTTAATAGATATAGCATTTCCCCATTTGCCACGCCCCCTGTGGGCGTATCGACAAAATACTCAAACTTGATCTGACACAGATACGCACGAGTATATATTCTAAATTACAAGTCTCTAGCTTCTAGCTTCTATAGTGTCCAAATGCTGCGCGTTCATACAGACAGACGGACAGACGGACAGACAGCAAGACGAACATTGCACAAATCCAATAGACTCTTTTTCCCTTTGGGAACAGAGTCTAAAAATCAATACTCAATGTATTATACATTTTAGAGAATGAGAATTGCTTGTCCAAATGTGGACAAGACCAAATTAAGCCACCACTCCCAGCTTTGGGAGTTGCGGTAATTCGGTCGCAATCGCGCCCTGTATGGCTTGCACATTTAGCATTCATTAAATTCTGACACAGCCGGCAACTAATAAATTTCGGCTGTGCAGAATCAACGGCTTGACGATATGTGGAAGTTTTATTACAACACGATATATTTCCAACTGGGGTTAAACAAACAATTATATAGCAACGGAAAAGAATTAAGAGAGCGCAAAAGAAAGGCGAGAGAGACAGAAAAGGCGAAAGAGTAAACACTCAGGAGAACTTATCGTTGCTCAGCAAAACGAATCAGCGCAGAAAAACAGCAACACGAACATTTTTGAGCACAACGCCGAAAGCACTGCACAAACAAACAACAAACAAAAACAAAATATTGATGCACTCACTGTAATCAACACATTAGCTTCTTCGTTTCTGGAGCAGATCAACTTCTCCAGCACCTTTTGCCATGTTGTCCAGAAGGCAGATTGGCCTATAGGACGATGGTTCTTCAGGTGGTTTACCTACCTTGGGAAGAAGTATCAGGTTCTGGACTTTCCAGATCTCAGGGAAAGTTTCCTGATTCAAGCACTCGTTGAAAAGCTCCGCAAATGCACCTGGAGGCAAGGCAAGAGCAGGCTTTAGTGCGCAGTTAGGCCTGGCGCTTTGCTGGGCCTAAGGCTTCTAGCAACAGTCAGGATTTCGTCTACAGTTACTGTATCAATCGGGCTGGTTGGTCTTCGGATGGGTGGCATTGAATCTGTCACCTGGATGGAGCTTAGTCTGCGTGGAAAAAGTGTTTCCACGACATACCTTAACTTCAAACAATCAGTAGGCTGCGCTTGTTTGCCGGCGTAAGTCTTTTGACCACCGTTTTATAAGCTGCGCCCCAGGGGGCAACTTCTGCTGAGTCGCACAGCTCCAAGAAGTAATCACGCTTGCTAGCCCGTATGGGCTTCTTTAACTGACGTCTTGCAAGTTGGTATTCCAACTGTTTTTCAGCAAAAGAAGTACTTCTACGTGCACGCTGATATCATCTTCTACTTTGGATGCAGGTGCGTCGAATGTCAGCAATCTGCTCATTCCCCGAATACGTGGGTACTTGGTGATGCCGGTATTGCTTACGCGTTGCCATGCTCAAATTGCACGCATTATTTATTTGTGAAACCATTTGGCAGGCTCTATACTCTACGGTGCGGGAAGTGGCAAGAGGCTGGATAGCCTTTGAAAAAACAGCTATATTAAAAATATCTAGGCGGTAAACTTCGTGAAAGCGAATTGTTGTACTCGCTGTTGGCTCTCCTATTGAGCACAGTATTGCCGAGTGGTCGCTACCCGTGTAAGCGTTGCAAAGTTTCCACTTTGCTTCGCTGAATAACGATGAGGTGACAAAAGTTAGGTTAATAATTGACCCATAGCCCGCGCGGCTAAAGGTATGTTCGTTCCCAGAGTTCAACAGCGCCACTTCCAAGGAAGCGAAGCTCTCTAGTAGCGCACGTCCTCTGGCATTGGTCGTTTGGCTGCCCCATTCTATTGCCCAGGCGTTGAAGTCACCCGCAATGATAACTTTCCGTCCCCTTGCATCAACTACAAGATCATCAAGGATAGATTGAAACACGCTTAGTTGTATGCTAGGGCACAATTAACAGGTTTAAATCCACAGGATGCCGTATCTGGCGCGTACGAACCCGTTAAACGACTTTACGTTTGATAGTAAGGTCGTTGGGTTTCCGCATATCCACAGCGCCGCCTTACCGGTCCTGTCTGCAGACCATGTCCTTTGGCAACTGGTCTTACAGTGGTGGGGCTCGCTGAGTACGGCAACATCGATGCTCATTTCCCTAACAGTCTGCTCTAGGAGATCTTGAGCAGCTATGCAGTGGTTAACATTTAGCTGTAGAAATCTTAACATTTCATTTTGCGGACAGCCTCGCGGTCTTGGTTTTTTTCACCTTTCCGAGCACACAGGCCGCACCTTGGTGGCTTGGAACAAGGTCTTGCCATGTGTCCCGTCTCTCCGCATTTGAAGCAAGCCCCTTTCAAGTCCTAGCCGCTATTGCAGTTAGCCGCTATGTGCCCAAAGTCCTGGCATTTGAAACAGCGTTACTATGTCGTCTTTTTAGGACGACTCTTTTAAAGTGGTTTTGACCGCCTCCAGGACTTCCGACTTTGTCACCAACTCATCCAGATCCCGGATTTCCCCTTGGGCCGATTCAGTGAGCGTTATCACAACTGCTCTGCTGCTCTTGCAGCACTTCAGCGCTATGCTCCGGCTTCCTGCTTAGGCGTAGTAGGAGATCGCCCTGTGCAGTTTTCCTAATGCCTTGGACATCGCCACTTAGGTGCTTTAGAGCTGGGTCCATCTTAACTACTCTAAGCATGTCTGCATAGGAACAGCCGTCCATTCCCGTTAGGGTAGTCGCATCTGATCTGGTACGTTTTACGGCCTACTTCCGCCCTTTAACTGTTGAGTAGTTATCAGGGTTCTTCGGTTCTTTAGGGACCGCGCGCTGTATTTTGTGGTCTTGCTGAGTCACAAGGCTTAGCTTCTAATGCCTCGGTTTCTTCGAGGAAGTCTTTCGCTGCTCTGGAGCAGAGTCCCTCAACCTCTTGGACGTGTTACTGCCGCTTGCTAACTCAGCCGTTTTCTTCGAGCTACCAAGTATCGCCATTGGCTCAGCTCTAAGATGGCGAGTTGGCGACGGCGTTATCTGCACTGAACAGTTTCTTGCGTCTCTGTTGCAGAAACTCACCGCCGTGCCTTGCAGGTTGACCAGCTTTGCAAGTTCCTCCCTCATTAAGGCATTAATATGCCTGTGGCCTCCGAACAGGGCCGTTAGGCCCTCAAGAGCCGCTCCCATCTAGAGTAACGTGGCCAATAATGTTTTTGGCTCGCTTCTTTCTTCCGTAGGAGACTGTTGTTGCTCGCAGTGCTGGGTCGAAGTTTGCTGTTGTTGAGATGATCTCAACAACGAAGAACGACGTGCAAACGCTTGATGCTCATTCACCATTCTGGCTTCCATGCTTGCTTAGCTGCGTTAAAAATTGAAATTTACTTATAAGCCCAGAAGTATTCTATACTTTTGGGACTGTATTGTGTATTCTCCACTTTCTTGGTGTGCGTCTTCAGCTGGTTGTGCCCTGCAGTTACCAACACTACTAACAGCTGTTAAAGTGAAAGCAACTGCTGTGTTGTGTTATTTGGCGTGACAACCAAAACTTCCCAACGATGGGCACACTTCGTACGTGTACTAATCTCGATTTCTCTTCGCAGTGAAGACACCAAAGTCAAATTTTGCGTTAATTTTGTGTCAAATTCGGAAGAGCACTCTGCAAAAGCGTCCGTACTCCACGAAAAAAAAACAACAACTCGCATGTATATATGTGTGCGTGTATAGATAAAAGATGTAAGCTAGGTTGTTTAAAAGACCACCTCGGACTTGGTTCAGGGGATCTCCTAGTCTTGCAGACCAGACTAGAGCGTTCTTACTTGTTTATATTTTGGATACCGGCTCCACATTTTACAAAACAAATTAAAAAAATTATTAAAGCCACAATTTAATTTTGTTAATAAAAAAATTCGTTCACAGAAGTTATTTAAGAAAACATTTTGTCAAACCTCCTCGGACTTGGTTCAGGGAATCTAATAGTCGGGTGTACCCGACTAGAGCGTTCTTACTTGTTTATATTTTGAATACCTACTCCTCATTTCACAAAATCAATTTATAAAAAAAAAAAAAATTATTAAGGGCACAGTTTAATTTTTTTAATAAAAAAATCCGCTTAGTGATACAGAAAACATTTTATCAATCGGCAAAAGCACGCTACAGCGAGCACCGATACCTGTTCAGTGCACACTGTGCACATAGTCTATACTTGTGCACACATACATTCAAATGTGTTCTTTGAATTTTATTTCCTAAATCGCAATTTCAGTTTAATTGTAAATCTCGAAGATTCTACTAATATGAGTGAGGTGTTATGGTTAAATATGGTCGCTTGCAAGCAACCAGTCGTAGGTTCGGACACGCTAGGGGCACAGCTTTTTTCAATTAGAAATTTTTTTTGTTGCATTCAAATTAATATCTGTCTGTATGTAAAAATGCAACCTTGAACAAAAGCTCAGGTGCACACCTTTAGTGAAAATATTATGAAATAAATAAAAAAATAGACATTTTGGAAATTTTAAACTGATGCTGTAGGGAGGATCATAAGAGTAGCTTTGTAACCGAAACTGGAAACTTTTGGGTGCTTGCAGATTGGCACTTGGAAGACGTTGAAACTGCAGAGCCGGATGGCAAGCTGCCTGGGGAAGGCTTCAGGGCCACAGGCTTACTCTGGATCGTCGGAGAAGCAGATGCGACTTTGGGTATGGCGCCAGAAGTCGGAAATATAATCTTTGAAGTTCTCTTCGTAGTCGGAATCGAAATCTCGCCCAATTTGGACAAAAATATAAAACAACTAGTTTAAGGTCGGCACTGATTCAGAGAGTGTTGAACTAGTACTGATGACTTTAATATAGATTTGGATACAAAAAATATATATTTTTTGCTATAGTCATTATACTCTATTTACTGAAAGAAAGTCTAGGTATAGAAGTGTTTGGCAGCTGCCTGGGGAAGGCTTCAGGGCCACAGGCTTACTCTGGATCGTCGGAGAAGCAGATGCGACTTTGGGTATGGCGCCAAAAGTCGGAAATATAATCTTTGAAGTTCTCTTAGTAGTCGGAATCGAAATCTCGCCCAATTTGGACAAAAATATAAAACAACTAGTTTAAGGTCGGCACTGATTCAGAGAGTGTTGAACTAGTACTGATGACTTTAATATAGATTTGGATACAAAAAATATATATTTTTTGCTATAGTCATTATACTCTATTTACTGAAAGAAAGTCTAGGTATAGAAGTGTTTTCTTGTAAAACAAAATTAGAAGCATAAGCTTGCTTTTTATACTGTTTGTTTGTCGCGGGGCGGCAAAGCTCTTGTGGGTATAAAGGTTCGTTTAGAGTAAAACGGCGTGGTGGTTGATGCACAGAATTGTGGTGACCTTTCAGCACTGCATCCTTAAAAGACTGGTTGTACAGTGCAGTATTAACTATTGTAACTTCGCGTGCGCAGAGTTGTGTGTACAAACTGAGAATAACTATTTGAGCAGCGGAGCGCAGCGCAAGCTTGTGTTGCTAACGCAAGCTTACTCTCTAACGGAGACTGAAAGCCCGTTCAGGCGTAAGCTCAGCTCAGCTGATCTGGTTCATCAGCTCGGCGTTGCTGACGCGAACATCCCGCCCCTTGCAATATCTTGCAATAGGAGAGTGACCGCCCGTTAGTTCCGGGTCACACCCGAAAGAACTCATTCAAAAACAGTGCTCAGGTCCATGGGCCCAAAATCCTGACTGGGTAGACAATCTGGCTTGAGGATTGCGGTGTGCATCTCTGGCCAGAATACCATTAATATGACTGCGGGCCTCCAAACTCGAGTTTGACCAACATAAGATGGTTTAACGCAATATTCAGTGTTGAAGACGATATTAGAGATTTTAGATATATATTCTTGTGTACCATACGTAGTACAAGTTTACTTTTTTTTTCGATAACTCATCCTATTTCCTTATTATCAATAACAATCGATATTTTGACTTTGTTTTTAAGCTATAACTTAAAGACCTTAATAGCTATAGATACCAAATTGACTATGTAAGTTCGTGTGATGCAATGATGACGAGACTTCGATGTCAATATTATGTCCTGAAAATTTCATTTAAAAAGTAGATCTAGAACCGAAGTTATTTATTAATCAATTTTTTATTATTCTGCCCAGAATGCAACCCAAGCCCAGCCGCTAAATCATGTACACAGTAAGCGGCGCTCGTGCTTGTATAAGTATATGTGTGCGTGTGTGTGTGCACGCAGAGGGTAATATGTATTAATAAAAGATGTAAGCTAGGTTACTTAAAACACCAAATCGGACTTGGTTCAGGGGATCTCCTAGTCTTGCAGACCCGACTAGAGCGTTCTTACTTGTTTATATTTTGGATACCGGCTCCACATTTTACAAAACAAATTAAAAAAATTATTAAAGCCACAATTTAATTTTGTTAATAAAAAAATTCGTTCACAGAAGTTATTTAAGAAAACATTTTGTCAAACCTCCTCGGACTTGGTTCAGGGAATCTAATAGTCGGGTGTACCCGACTAGAGCGTTCTTACTTGTTTATATTTTGAATACCTACTCCTCATTTCACAAAATTAATTTATAAAAAAAAAAAATTATTAAGGGCACAGTTTAATTTTTTTAATAAAAAAATCCGCTTAGTGATACAGAAAACATTTTGTCAATCTGCAAAAGCACTCTACAACGAGCACCAATACCTGTTCAGTGCACACTGTGCACATAGTCTATACTTGTGCACACATACATTCAAATGTGTTCTTTGAATTTTATTTCCTAAATCGCAATTTCAGTTTAATTGTAAATCTCGAAGATTCTACTAATATGAGTGAGGTGTTATGGTTAAATATGGTCGCTTGCAAGCAACCAGTCGTAGGTTCGGACACGCTAGGGGCACAGCTTTTTTCAATTAGAAATTTTTTTTGTTGCATTCAAATTAATATCTGTCTGTATGTAAAAATGCAACCTTGAACAAAAGCTCAGGTGCACACCTTTAGTGAAAATATTATGAAATAAATAAAAAAATAGACATTTTGGAAATTTTAAACTGATGCTGTAGGGAGGATCATAAGAGTAGCTTTGTAACCGAAACTGGAAACTTTTGGGTGCTTGCAGATTGGCACTTGGAAGACGTTGAAACTGCAGAGCCGGATGGCAAGCTGCCTGGGGAAGGCTTCAGGGCCACAGGCTTACTCTGGATCGTCGGAGAAGCAGATGCGACTTTGGGTATGGCGCCAGAAGTCGGAAATATAATCTTTGAAGTTCTCTTCGTAGTCGGAATCGAAATCTCGCCCAATTTGGACAAAAATATAAAACAACTAGTTTAAGGTCGGCACTGATTCAGAGAGTGTTGAACTAGTACTGATGAGTTTAATATAGATTTGGATACAAAAAATATATATTTTTTGCTATAGTCATTATACTCTATTTACTGAAAGAAAGTCTAGGTATAGAAGTGTTTGGCAGCTGCCTGGGGAAGGCTTCAGGGCCACAGGCTTACTCTGGATCGTCGGAGAAGCAGATGCGACTTTGGGTATGGCGCCAAAAGTCGGAAATATAATCTTTGAAGTTCTCTTAGTAGTCGGAATCGAAATCTCGCCCAATTTGGACAAAAATATAAAACAACTAGTTTAAGGTCGGCACTGATTCAGAGAGTGTTGAACTAGTACTGATGACTTTAATATAGATTTGGATACAAAAAATATATATTTTTTGCTATAGTCATTATACTCTATTTACTGAAAGAAAGTCTAGGTATAGAAGTGTTTTCTTGTAAAACAAAATTAGAAGCATAAGCTTGCTTTTTATACTGGTTGTTTGTCGCGGGGCGGCAAAGCTCTTGTGGGTATAAAGGTTCGTTTAGAGTAAAACGGCGTGGTGGTTGATGCACAGAATTGTGGTGACCTTTCAGCACTGCATCCTTAAAAGACTGGTTGTACAGTGCAGTATTAACTATTGTAACTTCGCGTGCGCAGAGTTGTGTGTACAAACTGAGAATAACTATTTGAGCAGCGGAGCGCAGCGCAAGCTTGTGTTGCTAACGCAAGCTTACTCTCTAACGGAGACTGAAAGCCCGTTCAGGCGTAAGCTCAGCTCAGCTGATCTGGTTCATCAGCTGGGCGTTGCTGACGCGAACATCCCGCCCCTTGCAATATCTTGCAATAGGAGAGTGACCGCCCGTTAGTTCCGGGTCACACCCGAAAGAACTCATTCAAAAACAGTGCTCAGGTCCATGGGCCCAAAATCCTGACTGGGTAGACAATCTGGCTTGAGGATTGCGGTGTGCATCTCTGGCCAGAATACCATTAATATGACTGCGGGCCTCCAAACTCGAGTTTGACCAACATAAGATGGTTTAACCCAATATTCAGTGTTGAAGACGATATTAGAGATTTTAGATATATATTCTTGTGTACCATACGTAGTACAAGTTTACTTTTTTTTTCGATAACTCATCCTATTTCCTTATTATCAATAACAATCGATATTTTGACTTTGTTTTTAAGCTATAACTTAAAGACCTTAATAGCTATAGATACCAAATTGACTATGTAAGTTCGTGTGATGCAATGATGACGGGACTTCGATGTCAATATTATGTCCTGAAAATTTCATTTAGAACCGAAGTTATTTATTAATCAATTTTTTATTATTCTGCCCAGAATGCAACCCAAGCCCAGCCGCTAAATCATGTACACAGTAAGCGGCGCTCGTGCTTGTATATGTATATGTGTGCGTGTGTGTGTGCACGCAGAGGGTAATATGTATTAATAAAAGATGTAAGCTAGGTTACTTAAAACACCAAATCGGACTTGGTTCAGGGGATCTTGTAGTCGGGCAGACCCGAATAGAGCGTTCTTACTTGTTTTTATATAATTTGTATTTTTTTTAAAAGAACAAAGAATAGCAGTAGAAGATAACGAGACAAAAGACATTGACAACATCGCGAGACTAAGCATGCAATCGACAACATGGACACTGGAGAGCCAGCTCGACACCACACCCTGAGGTGAGAACAAATAGCATTAGTCGTACTTGACCTGAGCGGTGATCCTTTTGTGATCCTCTTTATGATTACTGGAATTACTGAAAGGACCTCTGTGCAGCAATCAGACTCCTCCTCTACTTGGACCTATAAAGTCTTGCCATGGTCAAGACGGATCTTCAGAACATGAAGGTAGACCGCTCCACTTACGTGATCGTTAAAAAGCATAGGCGGCTCTGGGTTTCGACCCAGAAGTCGGAAATAGAATCGATGATGTTCTCTTAGCAGTCGGATCGGAATCTCGCACCCAGTTGGCATAATATGCTAATATAGCAGTTAGTATACCCGTTTGGATACTAGTATGCCAATAAAGCAACTAGTATAGGCTGGGGAGTGAAAAGTGCTCGGAGAGTGCTGGACTAGCACTAATGACATTAATAGCGATTTGAATACAAGAATACTTATATTTTTTGCTATAGTCACTATTTTTTCATAGGAAGTATAGGTATAGAACTTGGATAGCAGCAACTCAAAATTAAATTTATTTTTAATACCCTGAACCCATTGAAAATGGAAAATGAGGGTATAATGGTTTTGCAGAAAGTATGTAACAGGCAGAAGGAGGCATGGCAGACCCCACAAAGCGTACATATTCTTGATCAGGACGATGACCTGAGTCGATTTGGCAATGTCCGTCTGCCTGTCCGTCTGTCCGTCTGTCTGTCCGTATGTATGAACGCGTCGATCTCAGAACCTATACGAGCTAGAGACTTAAAATTTTGCACGAAGGTTCATGTATACAGCGCGCATATCGAGTTTGTTTTAGATATTCGATCTTTTCTTGTTTAACTGATATCGATTAAAAACGATATCAGGATTCAGTTATCGGACCATATCTTTTACATCTTTTTAGCTACAGTCACCAAACTTTGCACTTAACTTCTTGTAAATAAAATACACTTTTTATTTTTTATATTTTGGATACCGGCTCCACATTTTACAAAATTAATTTTAGCAAACAAATAATTATCAAAGCCACAATTTATTTTTTTTAAATTTTTAAATTAAAACCGTATTTGAGTAAAAGGAAAGAAATCAATGCTGAAATTGTAATTAAAAATTGTTTAGTAACATAGAAGTTATTAAACAAATCATTTTGTCATGCAATACATGTGCAGTGCAAACTGTGCACACAGTCTGTACGTGTGCACACATACATTCAAATATATGCGTTATTACTTGAATTTCGTTTGTTCAATGGCAATTTCAGTTTAATTGTAATTCTCGCCGCTGCTACTTTAGTGGCGTCTTTGTCGCTGAGAACATTATGAAGAGTGTGGTGTTATGGTTTGAGATATCAGCTTGCAAGCGACGAGTCACAGGTTCAATTCCCGCTGCTATCAACATATATTGTTCAAAAACAACTTTTTTTTACTGTTGCGTTCATATAGTTCTGTATGTATGTAAAAATTCAAAATCAAACAAATGTTCAGTGGATCTCGTAGTCGGGCAGTCCCGACTAGAGCGTTTTTACTTGTTGCAATATTTCTTTTTTAATAAAAACAGAGTAGCAGTAGAAGAAGATAGCGAGACAAACGGCGTTGACAACTTCGCGAGACTAAGCATACCATCGACAAGTGCGGCCACGCACCTACATGATCGATAACAAGGAAACTGGTGAGCCGTGAGAGCACGGGGAGCGAACGTAACGACACCCGAGCAAGGTGGCTAGGTAGGTTCGAGAGTGGGGCTACCGGTTCGATGGAACGACTAAGTCGTTGGAATTCCTGGAGCAGGTGGAATGGTTGTCAGAGACATACGGCCTAGAGATGCCGGCACCAATGCGCCCACTACGATATGCCGCGGAGCGACAGCTCAAATATATATATAACGAAAGTTTTCACGATCTAAAAGCATATGCTCGACATAATGCTGCTCTCGGATGAGTTCGAAGTGTATCTAAAGGACAGGAAAAGTTGCGCGATCAAAATAGTCCAAATAAAACACGATTTATGGCAATGGACGACACTAGGAATGCTGGGCATGGGAAACATTTTACCTCAGCCGGGAGCCAGAAATAGCAAGGTCAGACCAGCCCCAAGGACGCAGATAGACGGCCCGAGTACCCGAGAATCCAGCGAGAGAATGCCGTGTGTGTGGCCAAGAGAACACCTGTATGTTGCCACTCGGAAAACGAGCATCGGCACCCGCCTCAAGGAGCATCCTCTCATGAGGATTCGCAACTATCGGCGACTATTGTAATAGGCGCTGATCAGTTCAAGGCCACTATCGACACCGGAGCAACTCAGGCTCAGGCTCAGTGAAATTGGCTAGTGGAGCATCACACGGGGGCTGATAAAAATGGCAGATGGAAGCTGCAGTCAGATGGACAAAGTGCTAGAAACGACAGTCAGTTGGGTAGTCAGAAAGCGAAGATACCACTGTTAATGATGCCATGAGTGATTGACACTTGGTGCTGGGCTGCGACTTTATAGTCAGCATGGGCATCATACTGGAGTGTAAAGGGCTGAGACTGGAAATTGCACCCACAGACCCCAAAGAGAGGAATGCAACCGGAGAGCCACTACACGACGATGTGGAAGTGGATGCTTTTCTCAGAAGAGAATTGGCAGCTTTCCACAACATTAACGGAACCTCACATTGCATGATGACCGACCCATCAAGCGAAGGTATTTTCCAAAGAATCCCAAGATGCAAGTCGAGATTAACGCAAAGCTGGATGAACTGCTGGCAAAAAAAAGCAATGAGCCTTCGAAGAGGCCAATAGCGCTCCGAAAGTTATGGTCAAAAAAAGACCGGCTAAGCAGCAGATCAGTAAAGGGTGCTTACCCTGTACGGGGCGTGCATCATATTTTGGACCTGTTGGGCGAAGAGCGATTCATTACTGGCTTGGATCTGAAAGATGGATACTGGCAGATCCCAAAGGAGAACACCAATAGGCTACTGACTGCATTAACAGTTCCAGAGAAGAGACTGCTTCAATGGAAAGTGATAACATTTGGACGTTTCAGAGTTGGAATTCTGCCCGGGCTATAAGCCGAGGCGGCAGACAAGGTGCTGACACAAATCCCTGAGGAACCGTGGGCCACTGTCTGGGAAGATTTTGCGCATCAGCAGCAACCGCATCAGCAGCAGCATCAGCAGCAGAATGAGCAGCAGCAGCAACATCAACAGCAGCCAAAACAGCACCACCAGTCGCAGCACAAGCTGGCCGCAACGAAAATTCAGCATGGCTGAAGCTGGAAAATGTAAATGGAAATCGTAATATTTTACACGTGGAGTGGAAAATGTGGAAGAAAACTTTTTTTGCACACAGTGTGGTTGTAACAATCAGCTGATCACAACAACAGCCGAATGCTGTTAACAACGGCTCAGTGTTAACAGCAGCTCGCTGCTAATAATAACGGAAAAGTGCGTCACGACACTGCTTGCTATCAACAGCGGGCGCAGAATTGCATCACTGCACTTCTTACAAGCTGACGCTTGCTCGACGCTTTGGTGCGAATTTTCAGACACGAAGGCATCGTGTTTTCCGGAAGGAAGAGGGGAGTGTGAGAAGTATGACAGCCCTTTGGTTATATGAATATATTATAAATATAATTTGGTTATATAATATAAATTAATACATATGGGTAGATATATTGTATATATGTGGGCTCAGGTCCTCACAACAACGACAGACGCGACACAGAACACACAGGAGTGGCTCTCTGTCGCACTCGGCTATTCAGAAATGGGCACATGTCGCACACTCAGACGAACAACGAACCGTTGAATTACTGTTCGCGGCTGCGCAGCGATAGCTGATGAAGTCGCGCCCGCGCCAGACATTCTGTGGCGCCACGATAATGGGGTTTCGGCTGATGTAAGGTTCTGGATGATCGCACGATGGAAGTTTAAAGTGGATACGAGCACCATAGGCAGGCCCCGTTCCAGCACGAAGCTGGGCCTGCCGCTGGTATATAATAGAGAAAAGAAGCTGACCACCACATGTCATGCTGTCTGTTAAATATTAAATTTAAGACCAATAAAAAATTGTGGCATTGTCAGACCAAATCTGGCAGCAAAAATCCAGTCAAGTCAATCTGTAGTCAAGTCCTTGACTAGCTCCAACCAGACTGCCTTGGTAACGAATCAAATAGCCACTGTATGTTCTAGATCTTTATGGGCATTATTTATTGTTTTTTATACCCTGAACCCATTGAAAATGGGAAATCAGGGTATAATGGTTTTGCAAAAAGTATGTAACAGGCAGAAGGAGGCGTGGCAGACCCCTTAAAGTATATATATTCTTGATCAGGGCGACGAGCTGAGTCGATTTGGCCCTGTCCGTCTGTCGGTCCGTCCGTCCGTCCGTCCGTCCGTCCGTCCGTCCGTCCGTCCGTCCGTCTGTCCGTATGTATGAACGCGTCGATCTCAGAACATATAAGATCTAGAGACTTCAAATTTTGCATGATGGTCTGTGTATACAGCGAAAATATCGAGTTTGTTTTAGATATTCGATAAATTTTTCCGTTTCAATGATATCGATTTAAAACGTTATCAAGATTCAGTTTTTTGACCATATCTTTTACACATTTTTAGCTACAGCTACCAAATTTTGTTTTTAGCTTTTTGAAAATAAAATACATTTTCTATTTTTTCATATTTTGGATACCAGCTCCACATTTCGCAAAAAAATTTATAAAAAAAAAATTATCATAGCCACAATTTAATTTTTTTAAATTTTTAAGTGAAAACCGTATTTTCAATAAATTAATAGCACTCAATGCAGAAAATTGCATTCAAATCCGTTAAGTAATACAGAAGTTATTAAAGGAAACATTGTAAAAGCACGCGGCAGCAGCCTGTACGTGTGCACACATACATTCAAATGAACTACACAGTAATCGGCGCGCGTTTCTGTGTGCATGGTATGTATATGTGTGCATGTGTATACAAATGTATGCATGTGTATATGTGTGAATGTGTATATGTGTGCACGTGTATATGTGTGCATGTGTATATGTGTGCATGTGTATATGCGCACAGAGGTAATATGTATAGATAAAAGATGTAAGCTAGGTTGTTTAAAACATCAGCTCGGACTTGGTTCAGGGGATCTCGTAGTCGGGCTGAGACCCGACTAGAGCTTTCTTACTTGTTTTTAGTTGTTTTTAATTATAATATTGGGTTAGACTTCTTAAATTGGGGGTAGAAAGTGTGTGTTTCGAGGGGGTGTGTTGTACTGTATTGGGGTGTCATATTTCATAAACATATATATGCATATGTCGGGTTTAGGGTCGATATTCTCAATCTCTGCACATTGAATAACAGCTTGTTTAGGTTTTTGTCACCCTGTGCAAGATGCGCCAGAACAACAGAGACTGCGATTTCTTCAACATTGGTAAGTTTCCATTTTGTTAGTAGCGATGTGACGAGACGGCTACTGTAAACTGATAAGTTTTCGCCTTCCTTCGTAGGGCCGTTGAAGAGATTAACCAAAGCAGCTGCAGTTGCTTTCAGTCCTTTGAAACGCAAAACAAACACTTCCTAGAATTGCTTCCAGCGTAACTTATTTGCGATAGCCACTGCGAAGCACTGCCCTCTAAGAAGCGGCTGACTGCAATGACTAGCTCGCTGCCTTGAAGAGGATTTTCTCCAATAATTAAGTTGACGGTGGTGCGCTAGGAGAAGGCATACGAATGAGGTATGTCTGGGTTTAAAGTTTTTATTTTATTGGCGTTCGTCTGAGCCCTTACTGGCGTACTCAACTGTGTGACCAGTTCCTTAAGAATTTCGATCGTCCTTTCAAGGTTAGCGCAACGTCCGTCAGCATTCGTGATTGGCTGGACCAATCCCACTTCTGCAATCAGTTTGGCGTGGTTATTCTCAATCTCTGCACATTGAGTTTCACAACTCAACGCAATCGGCGTCACATTCAATGCGGTATCGGCCACCAATTTGTTTCTGGCGCTGGATCTTTGTGAATTCCGCGTACGTGTGTTCATCTCGACTGCTAATCCAAGAAGAACGCTTTCAATTCATTAGTCTTATTGTCTGGCAACATTACGAGTTGCCATCTTTTTTTTAGCTATTTTTAGCAACCCTAGTTGCCACTCACAGCTGGGAACATTCAATATTGCATATCGAATACGATACCTATTAATAACTCTACGACACGGCCATACTGACAACAATACGTCCTCGTGTCCTATATTTATACCCTGAACCCATAGAAAATGGAATTTCAGGGTATAACGGTTTTGTATGTAACTGGCAGAAGGAGGTGTGGCAGACCCCATAAAGTATATATATTCTTGATCAGGGCGATGAGCTGAGTCGATTTGGCCCTGCCCGTCTGTCTGTCCGTCCGTCCGTATGAACGCAGTGATCTCGTAAACCACAAAAGCTAGAGATTAGAGATTTTAGATATATATTCTTGTATACCATAGGCAGTACAAGTTTATTTTTTTTTTTCGATAACTTATTATATTTCCTTATTATCGATAACAATCGATATTTTGACTTTGTTTTTAAGCTATAACTTAAAGACCTTAATAGCTAGAGATACCAAATTGACTATGTAAGTTCGTGTGATGCAAATACAGATAATAAACATTTTAAATTTTGGATACCTCCCCCATTTTTGGAGCGTGCTTGTGTAAAGATGTAAGCTAGAGTGTTTAAAGCACCGCCTCGGACTTGGTTCGGGGGATCTCGTAGTCGGGCAGACCCGACCAGAACGTTCTTACTTCTTTCTTTATATTTTTGTTTCAAAATCAGTTTAACGACAGGGTCTTACAACAAACAGATGACAATATTATACCATCCAACACAACATCATTCACCAAATTCGACATTCGACATTCGTCATTCGATTTCTACCATCTCTTCCTATCTCTGATGCCTCAGCAATAATTTCTTTGGCATCTTCTTCTCTGGTGGCCCAGCAACGTATTCTTTGGCAACTTCTTCTGTGGTGCCCCAGCAACGTATTCTTTGGCAACTTCTTCTCTGGTGCCCCCGCAACGTATTCTTTGGCAACTTCTTCTCTGGTGCCTCAGCAATCATAATTCTCTAATTTGCATCATCATTTAATTCTACGGGAACCTGTTGTGTTGGCATGGCTAAAAAGACATCGTGTGCTTATTTGTAGGTTCTATTACCAGTGAGTGACTTAAGAGTATGCCTGTCTCCCACAGGACATGATCTCCTAATTTTAAACTTTACGATCTTACCCTTATTTTTGTTATATCTAGATTTGTCATATCGAGCATTACGTTCCATATTATCATTAG